>CM063499.1:92503812-92516312 GCA_032207245.1 Pardosa pseudoannulata | reverse complement strand
TGTATATGTATATATATATATACACACACATGTATATATATATATATATATATATATATATATATATATATATATATATATATATATATATATATATATATATATATATATATATATATATATATATATATATATATATATATATATATATATATATATATATATATATATATATATATATATATATATATATATATATAAATGTCAGGTTTAAAAATGAGAGTTAATAATGAAGAGAATTATAATTAAAAATAGTTAGAACTCATGAACTACAATGTGATAGGAAGAAAACACACCCACGAGCGGAACTATACAGACTAAAAAAGCTGACGCGGAAGTAGACCTAGGAATTTTGCTTAGGTAGCAACGCCAAAAGAGTCAGTTCTGAACGGGAACTCGGGCTGATCACATCCTTGTCATGGTAAATTATGAGAACGAATGATATCTGAATGGCATAGCCATGGACAAAAGGATTATAATAAAGTTTTTATAAATGAAATTAAATGCTTTAACCACTCGTCCGTGTCATATATATATATATATATATATATATATATATATATATATATATATATATATATATATATATATATATAGTTTTAAGATTAGGAGGTGTTTTCCAGTGTTATATGGTAATATATATATATATATATATATATATATATATACATACATACATATACAGTAGAACCTCCAAAGTTGACCACCTCTCTATGTTGACCAAAATTTATTAGTTTGAATGGTCCAAACGCATTTTCAATGGCGATTTACCTCTCTATGTTGACCACCTCCGTAAGTTGTATGTTGACCAATTTTTAGTAGATTTTATTCTCTGTAACTTGACCACTGATGTTTTCTTGAATTAGATTTTCCCTCCCACTATTCTCCACCTGGTTTCCAGGAATTTCTTTATCAGTCATTCGGATTATCTGAGCAACACTCGCTACCCCCCCCCCTTTTGGTGCTCCTGTTCACTTCCATACTGGAAGTGAACAGGACTGATACTATGGGAGGGAAATACCAGAGATTACCCAGCCTTTTGTTAAGGAGAAATGATATTCTAGCCCTTTTCATGCTTTTATTTCTTGGATTGGCTGTAATTGCTAAAATCTGTCGAAAAAGGTCAGGAGGGTGGGGTATGTGTGTAGCGGTGTAGCATTGAACGAACTACGCAGAATTGGAAAACAAGGTGTATCGCTCACATATGAAACACGTTCTGTTCTTTTTGTTCTGGACATCGCGTCGTGGCAGTACCAGTCGTTTATTTGCGAAGTTTTATTAAAAATGGCGCAAAGAAAAGCTCTAAGAGAACTTAAAGGAGAAAGTGAATCTTCTTAATTTTCTGGAAAGCAGCAGCCAAAAAAAGACAGCAGAAAAATTTGGTGTGAGTAAGACAACTGTGAGCAATATTTTAAAACGTAAGGAAGAATATCTGGAAAGATATTCTTCCGAAAACGGGGAACTTCAAAGAAAAACGAGACGACGCTGTGAATGAATCCACATTTCGTTGGTTTACACAGATGAGATTAATTAATGCAAGAATATCGGGGCTATGCTTCAGGAATTAGCAAAAAAAATTGCAAAAGAACTCGAAATTGAGGACTTCAAAGCGTTAGCAGGTTGGCTTAAAAATTCAAACTACGATGCGAGATTTCTCAAAAAATTTTATGTGGGGAATCGAATGAGGTTTCAGCTGAAGTGATGGAGAAGTTTATTGAAAAATTCCCAGAATTTGCTGAAGGTTTTAAAGATGAGGACATCTTTAATGCTCATGAATGCAGTCTCTTCTTTAAAGCAATGCCGGATAGAACTCTAGTAATGAAGGGTGACTCTTGCAAAAGAGGAAAACTTTCAAAACAGCGTTTTACTGTTCTTCTATGTGCTAGTATGACTGGAGAAAAATTGATGCCTATGGTGATCGGCAAAACCGCAAAAACCCAGTGCATTTAAAAATGTAAATTCTGATGACCTTCCTGTTTTTTGGAAAGCTAATAAATCTGTTTGGATGACCAGTGCTTTATTAGAAGAGTGGGCTAGAGGAATTGAAGCAGAAATGAGGAAAAAGAAGAGATCTATTCTACTTACCATGGATAACTGCCCCAGCCACCCAAAAGTGAATGATCTCACAAATGTGAAGCTAAAATATTTGCCTCTAAACACAACTTCGAAAACCCAATCTTTAGATTAAGGCATTATTCAGTCCTTCAAAGTGCACTACAGAGCTCAACTTCTGGAATGGGTGATCATGAAAGCATAAACCTGTGGTCCTTCTTAGTTGGCATCATCAACAGCTGCGTCAGTAAAGGCTTTGAATGCTGTTCATTGGATTAATTCCGCTTGGAATAAAGTTACGCAAGCCACGATTAAGAACTGCTACAAGAAAGCCCTATTTGTTACAGCTACAACATCGGTGCAAGAGGATGAGCTTCCTCTATCTCCCTTGCCAGTTTTTGATGGATTATGTTACCATGGACGATGAGTTAGTAACATGTGTTGAACCAGACCCAGAGACAATCTTCAGTGAGATACTCTCTGGGACTAAGCACAGCGAGGACTCTAAGATACGAGAAATGGACGGCAAAGAGGGTGATGATCCAAGTGACGATGAAACTGAAAACTACCCAACTCTGAAGGAAGACGATGTAAAGCGCATGATGGAGCAACTTAAAGATTTCGCTGAAGAAAAATGCCCAAGTATGCTTAATAGACTTGTAAAATGTGAAATTGCTTTTTATAATTACCAAATGAACAAAAAGAGGACTCAAACAAAAATTGAATCATTCTTTCAAAATTTGTAAAAATGTGCTGTACCTTCAGTAAAAATAAAAATGAGTAAGCGCTAATTGTTTTCTAAATTTTTCCGTAAAAAATACTAAAAAAGCTTATTTTTTTCTAATATTGTACTATAGTATATTTTAAAAAATTTCCCTAAGTTGACCACCTCCGTATGTTGACCACTTAGTTACAGTCCCTTGGGTGGTCAACTTATGGCGGTTCTACTGTATATATATATACACATACACACACACACACACACACACACACACACACACATATATATATATATATATATATATATATATATATACACATATATATATATATATATATATATATATATATATATATATATATATATATATATATATATATATATATACACATATATAATCTCCCAAAACAAGTCGAAATGCAAAGGATTGTCGACTGAATAACATCACCACCACGTTATAGTCTCAAAAAGAAAAGGAATTAAACAATCTCACACAAGTAGGGAGGCTCTTCCAGGGTTCAACGCGAACCTTCTTTATCCCCCGTTCGGTATCCGAGACTCTGCCGCTCCCTATAGGAGCGGACTTTACGAGTCTCCCGAACGCAATCACTAGGAAGCTAACTCCGGTCAAAAGACGCTAAATCCTCCACGAGGTCGAAGCACCTACGTAAAACAAAATGTCGAAAAGCCCCGAGTAAAAAAATTCTAGGCTTTTTATACTTTCGGGTCAGTTACGGTTCCAGTTACCTATGAACTCCAGCTAAGGTTACAGCTAGCTTTTTTTTAGCTGAATTCTCATAGGAGGATTCAAGCCGAACGATGGCCGAATGGTTAGGGTGCTGGCCCTCAAAACCGAAGTTCTTGGGTTCGAATCCCACTAAGGCATGGATGTTTGTAGCCGTTCGGAATCGACTTTAAGCAGTCGGTCCCGGTCTCATTAGCTCTCTTGCTGCAAAAAGTTGACCATAGCGCTCCAAAATCAAACCATAGGAGGCTTCAAATCAACTGATTTCGGTCGTTAGTTCTGGACAAAAAGGGGGGGGGGGTTCTTCACAGGTTCATACAAGTCCATCCTCCATCTGGTGGCTTGTTCGCCCCGGATTCAGTGTCAACAAGGGGTGGAATGACAAAACTGCCAATGATAAACACATGAAATCGACGAATAGTGTTTGTATGTAATGCCTGTGCTGTGTATGTAATTGTATGCATTTTCGTTTTTCAGCAACCACCTGACCTTCGTGCCCGAGTGGCTGTCGGAGGCGAAATCGCTGTCCACCCTCTCTGCCGACCACAACCAGATTGCTTCCGTGCCCAAAGAGTAAGTTCCTTGACTTCTCATTGGTTGGGAGAGGCAATCTTTTTAAACCCATTATGATGGATTGATAAAAGTTCCAATCCTGTCGACTTTATTGTGTTCTGTTTTTTTTTAACCCACGTCAAACTTGGAAGGACATTTAAAAGTGCAGCCATGAAAGCAAAATTGAAAACAAAAAATCGTTTAGAAAGTGCCAAGTAGCCAGTCAGAATACACTGTCTACCAATAAGTATTTGGACACCTATGCAAATGACGATATCTCCGGCCCTGAGGTACGTCACGGCCTCCGTCGGTACACATCGTGTAGGAGACAGCTACGACTCGAGTCGCATGCAAGAGGTCGCTTCGTTCGGAGCTCTCTGATGTCGAGAAAGGTAGAATTATCGGGTATCACAAATGGGGCCGATCCTTAAGGGACATATCGAGCGATCTGAAGTACCCGAATTCGACAGTGGCCTATGTAATTATGAAGTGGAAGGTGAGCGGTGATTGTCGCAATATCCCCCGAGTCGGCAGACCAACGAAACTGAGAGATAGAGTGCTGTCCAGAGAAATTCGGAAGAACTGCATCCAACCGATGGCCCTCATCCGCGAGGAGTTTCGACAGGCATCCGGAAGTATTGTTTCAATGAATACCATTCGTCAGGAAGCACATCTGCTTGGTTTTCAGGGTCGTGCTGCTTCCCATAAGTCTTTGATCACAATTTCCAACCACGCTCCTGGGTTAGTGGGGTGCAAAGCCCATCGAACTTGGACCGTAGATCGGTGCAAACGGGCTCTTTGGAGCGATGAATCGAGGTTCACCCTTAACCATTCGGAAGGCAGGGTCTGGGTCTCGCGTCTGCCTGGCGAACGTCTCCTGCCAGAATGCACTGTGCGGACAGTCAAGTTCGGAGGTGACATTATGGTCTGGGGGTGTTTCTCCCGGTATGGACTGGGTCCCCATTCATGGTAAGCTCAACGCCGATGCCAACTGCACTATTTTAGATGACAATGTGCTTCCAACGTTGTGGCAGTTTTACGGGTTGGACCCCTGTTACTTCCAGCATGACAATGCCATTTGTCATGCTTCGAGGTTAACCAAGACTTGGTAGGGTGCCAATGGAGTTCATCGAATGGACTGGCCTGAACCCCATCGGGACCTCTGGAACGAGTTGAATCGCAGGATGAAGGGGTGCACTCCCCGTCCTAAATCGGTGAAGGAACGTCTACTGCAAGCCGAGAGGAAGACAATACCACTAGCTGCAATACAAAGACTTGTGCCCCGGAGGGTCAAGCTGTCGTTGCCTCTCGACCAACTATTGATTTTGATTGAAGTTAGTTTTTCTTTTCTATCACAGGCTTCCAAATACTTATTGGTAGACAGTGTATAAGATTATGTCTCGCAGAAAAACATTTCTGGGGGGGGGAGACCATTTCAGACAAAAATATTACTACTTCAAATAATTAAAGATTGTTTACAACTGACCAAAATTTTATTACACACAGATATATACATATGTAATATCCAAATTATTATTCCTAAAATATCTATGTAACATTTTCCATTTCTGTAATATCAAATTCCCCAGCCTTAAAATGTCAGATAGGAAGCAGTGTTCTCTGATTTGCATTCTTTTTCCCACTCTCCCAAAACGAACGCTGGCATGGATGCTCCATTTCTGTTCACTATCCACATTTTCAAGTTGTCCCAGAAAAATAAATTTGCTCCTCCAATGACTCAATGGTTTTCGAGCTAACCTAAATGATCCAAGTTCACTCTCGACTCCTACAAAATGCTGAATGATAGGTACAAGGCATACATTGGAAAATAAGGGTAAAGTCTCGAATACGGTGCAGTTAGGAGCATATAAAGATCGCAGCATCCGAATCAACAAGAAAAATGCACATATATGTATATATGTGCATATATATATATATTATATGTATATATATTATATATGCATATATATTATATATTATATATGCATATAATATATATATATATATATATATATATATATTATATATGCATATATATTATATGTATATATATATTATATATGCATATAATATATATATATATATATTATATGCATATATATTATATGTATATATATTATATATGCATATAATATATATATTATATGCATATATATTATATGTATATATATATTATATATGCATATAATATATATATATTATATGCATATGTAATATATATATATATATATGTATATGTATATATATATATATATATATATGTATATATGTATATATATATATATATATATATATATATATATATATATATATATTAATATATATATATATTATATGCATATATATTATATGTATATATATTATATGTATATGTATATATGTATATATATATATGTATATATATATATATATATATATATATATGTATATATATATATATATATATATATATATATATATATATATATATACATTATATGTATATATATATATTATATGTATATGTATATATATATATATACACTATATGTATATATATATATATATATATATATATATATATATATTATATATATATATATATATATATATTATATGTCGGAATGATGAATTCCAACTTATGTATAGATTTTAGATATATGCTTTTATATATATGGGAGGGGGAGAAAATTCTCAGGGGTGTTCAAATCTGAAGTCAAGAGCTAAAAATTCCTGCGTCCTTTTGAATTCCCCTTTTAACCCCTCGGAGCAGGGGTTATAACTCTGCATGTTCCTAGCGAACCATTTAGGACATTTTCGAACAAAACGCTGTGGAGGCAGATTTGGACTCAGATGTCGGCCCAGGTGTTGAGGGTCTTTTTACATAGAACTTCATGCTACCTGACCCCTCAGTTTTGTCCCGTCCCTATGTCGAACGGTGTCATTTACGGGTCATGACTGCAACCACCCATCTTGAAGTCAGTTTTATTATGTGTGTGTAAATAGTTCTATATATGTATGGTAATGTGTTGTTCGTTCGATTAGGCTTTTCGCGCAGGGAGAATTGCGTGTGGTGGAATTGAACCACAACCTGTTGGAGGGGCTGCCGGAGCTGCACACCCCTTGTCACGTGAGGACGCTCTGCCTGCAGTACAACAAGATCGAGCAACTGCCGGAGAACTTCTTCCTCGCGTTGCCATGGTAACTCGACCCTCGATGGCAGTGTACGACCTTAGTTTTTCTTTAGAGTGATAAGATTATACTATTTCTTTCGAATGAATATTATAGTTTTAATTTTAGTGTTTTTCTTTAGAGTGAATAAGATTGTTATACTTTTCCTTTTAGAATGTTTTTCTTTAGAGTGAATAAGATTGTTATATTTTCAGAATTTTTCTTTAGAGTGAATGATTGTTATACTTTCCTTTTAGAATGTCTTTAGAGTGAATAAGATTGTTATACTTTTCCTTTTAGAATGTTTTTCTTTAGAGTGAATAAGATTGTTATACTTTTCCTCTTAGAATGTTTTTCTTTAGAGTGAATAGATTGTTATACTTTTCCTCTTAGAATGTTTTTCTTTAGAGTGAATAAGATTATTATACTTTCCTTTTAGAATGTTTTTCTTTAGAGTGAATAAGATTGTTATACTTTTCCTTTTAGAATGTTTTTCTTTAGAGTGAATAAGATTGTTATACTTTTCCTTTTAGAATGTTTTTCTTTAGAGTGAATAAGATTGTTATACTTTTCCTTTTAGAATGTTTTTCTTTAGAGTGAATAAGGTTGTTATACTTTTCCTTTTAGAATGTTTTTTCTTTAGAGTGAATAAGATTGTTATATTTTCCTTTTAGAATATATTTCTTTAGAGTGAATAAGATTATGTTGTTTCTTTCGAGTGAATATTATATTTCTTTAGAATTTTTTACTTAAAATTAAATAAACTTTATCTGCAGAATGTTTTCCTTTTTAAGAGAATGTTTTACTTTAAAGGTGAATAGTAAGTTTTATCATCAGAATGTTTTACTTTAGGATCAATAATGCTTTTAATCTTATGTTATCCCTAAAATTCTTCCCTTCCACCGAACGCTATCCCGTTTCGAATTTTCGACATCATCCAAATCCTTAACAAAATGTGCAATCCTTTTTCACAACGAGATGAGGACTTCCTCATGTAAATTTTAATTTTTAATATTTTGTAAAATTTAATTTCCGTCGATCTGCGCATTAATGGCTGTTGTTGTTTCAGCCTGGAAGTGCTGAACGTGTCTTTCAACCTCCTTCGTTGCGTGCCTCCCTCCTACGGCACCAATACGGCCCTCAAGCACCTGTTCGTGTCGGGCAACAGGATCGACGACTTGTCCAACCTAGAGAACCTTCTCGGAGGATCCAGGATCGAGACGCTGCACTTCGCCCACAACGACATCGCGCAATTGCCCCAACAGTAAGACACTTCATACTTCGCGCATGCGCCAATCGCTATTACACTTGCCCGCGTAGAGTGGATCGGGACAGCTAATTTCGGTCCAAAGGGAAAATTGCTTGGTTCACTGGCGCCATCTAGTCACTAATATATTAACTAAAACTATCCAAGTAATTTTGTAGGATCTTGGGCAGTTTTTGTATTATTTTATTAAAGTTTTTGACAATATTTTAGGTTAATTTTAAATTTTCTACTTCTTAATTTTTGTTACTTGAATTTTACATTTTTATTTTCATTTTTGTTGGCCGTTTCCCAGTTCGGGGGGCCCCCGGAACGCAGTTCGATGGGGACGCCAAGCATGAGAGATATCGCCAAAATCTAGAACTCTATTTTCTGGTAAACCTTGCTCTTCTTTTCGGACTCTTCCACCACCCCCTAAAAAAGGTGGGGGTGTCAATATTGGGGGAAATGACACGGGATTTTTATACCTGACCCTTATTGGTTCCTGTAACTAACAATACTCCAAGACCGCTGAATTTGGATTTTCTATCGTCTTTGTCCATTTTCCATTTTTTTATTTTATATTTTATGCTTAATTTTCGAAGAGTAACGAGTGATGTTATAATTCACATTTATGTTTTTTTTATTTACTGCTTTTTAAACTTTATTCAAAATTGTGTCTTAATTTAATACAAAATGAAAAAGAAATATTTTTAAACTATATTATTTTATAGTTTATTACATTGTTAAAAGTGATGCGCTAAGTAATAAAAGTAATTTTATTGCGACCGTCTACCGTTATTGTTACGGAAGATCAAGGGGAGCTTTACCTCACTTAGATAAGAAAAATTATTTCACTCCCTTACTATCTTCAGAATTTTAAGCTAAAAATTTATTATTTATTTAAGACATTTACTCCGTTTTTATATTTCCATTTTAAGCTAATAATTTCTAGAAGTAATTTGTACCGTACTTTATAACTTTTTAATCTTTTGATAGTTTTAAAATAATTTCATTAAATAGCAACCGTATTTTATAAATATAACTAAATATTTTATAAGCATAATCGCCTAAATATAACCAACTAATGCTTATATTTTGCTTACTTTGGACTTATTGCAAAAATTCCGCGCTGCTTCGTTTAATAAACAGTACAAAAGCGAATTTAAATACATTAAAAAACTCAAATTTAAATTTGTATTCATCTTAACAAAATTTCAAACCCCTTCTTGTTCAAAATATGCTTTGAAATCAGGTATAAACTTAATACATAAATTGTAAACATCACTTGGTGACAATTTGGCGATCACTTGTACAAGAATAGAGCCAAAAACATGGCGGCGGGGCCCCCGGAACTTGAAATTTACCTTTTTGTTATTTTAAGTCGTTTTAAGTTTATAAAATTAAGTTTTTCTATGAAATGAGCTTGAAAAGGGCTAATATTTCTAATATTTTATTCTATTTTAATTAAATTATATTTTAGTATTTACATTTATTATTATTGTTTTTTATTTTTATATTTTAATGTTATATTTTAATATTTTATTTTTTTCTAATATTTTATTTACATTTTTGACAATTATTAAAAGTAATTTCTATTTTTAACTGTTTTAAAGATAAAAGCAATGTTATTCAATATAATAATTTACAAACTTACATTTTTCTATCAAAGAATATTCATAAGTTTATATTGAATACTTATTTCACTTAGTAAAGAGTAAAAAAGAATTCTTGAATATCCTTTGATCGAGAAATATAAGCATCTAAATTACTAATCTTATTGAATGATGGGTCATTTTTTCATACCGAAATCAGACTATTTACTCTTGATTAAATTAAACTGAAAAGAAAAATAATTGCTTAAATAATGCATTGTGATTATATATTTTAATTAGATGATAGAAAAATGTAAGTATCAATATTATTATATTGAATAACATTGTTTTTATCTTTAAAAATCAGGCCCATTATAGACAGCTTGAGATAGAAAGTTTATAATGGCAAAAATTAATTTTAAAAACTTAAAATAAAAAATTAAAGATAATAAAAAAAGTGACAGTAAAAATAAAAATTAATTTTGAAAACTGTCAAAAATGAAAAAAAAATTATTAGAAATGATGCAAGCACTTTTCAAGCTCACTTTTTAGCAAAATTTAATTTTATAAACTTAAAACGACAAAAACTAACACAAAGAAAAATAAAAGCATTTAAAATTCAAGCAAAAAAATAAAAAAGAGAAAATAGACGATTAAATAAAAATATTGTCAAAAATTAAATAAAATAATACAAGAACTGCCCAAGATCTTACAAAATTACTTCAATAGTTTTAGTTAATATATTAGTAAATAGATGGCGCCAGTGAATCAAGTGATTTTCTTCTAGAACTGTAAAACCAAAATTGGCATACAATCATTTTTATATGTTTATGCATATGTATATATATGTGTATATATATACATATGTATTTATATATTCATATATGTAAATGCATATATATGTATATATATGCATATATATATATATATATATATATATATATATAAATATATATGTATATATATATATATATATGCATATATATGTATGCATATATATACGTATATGTATATGCAAACATATATATATATATATATATATATATATATATATATATATATATATATATGTGTGTGTGTGTGTGTTGATATGTATTTATATATACATATATGTATATATACATATATATATTTATGCATATACGTATATGGATATATATATATATATATATATATATATATATATTATATATATAAGTATACGTATATGGATATATATACATATAGTGTATAAAAACATATATGTGTGTATTTTTTTATGTATGTGTGTGTGTTGTGTTTTTCAGGTTTCTGAGCAGCGTGTCGTGTCTTCGTACTTTGTCCCTTTCTGGCAACGGTCTGGAGCGCCTTCCCCCTCACCTCCCTCCTTTCCTGCACAGCCTCTACTTGCACTCGAACAGGCTCACGGAACTGCCCACCCTTCACCACGCCAAACACCTACAGGTAACGCTTCTCCCTCTCTTCTGCACGTTACACAAATCACATCCAATTTTTAAGCACGGAATTTGAAAACCGCCAAAATGACGGTCGCCGCAGTTCTAGTGACGCATCTTTCGAAATGTGTACACACTGGCAGCCCACCGAACGAAAGAATACATGCGATCGAACAAACATTAAGAATAAAAAATGAGCATACATGAACAAAAACATTCCGTTGGGCCGAAACGGTCTCAGTCCATACCAGTGGCTTGCGGTCCATATGTGCACTGCACACCCTGGCAAAATTACGAGGGACAATGATTTTCTGCAGTTATGTCTACCTAACTTTATATGGTATATAATAAATATTATTTGTAATATATTCAAATATTATGTTGATTTGCTTGCTTGTATTCTCGCAGTGCGTGCGGTACTAGGTGCTGCACCATGTAGCGTGTTCAAAAGCAAACAAACATAGGAAGTTCTGATGTGTACTAAATTGAAAATCACGTTTCATATGTATGGGCTACTGGAGAAGAACAGCATACTATGGCACTGAGGCAAGTGCAGCTATTTTTCCTGCATTTGGCATTCAGAATCATCCGAAGGTACGGTTTATTAAGCGTTGTATTAGAGAGGGGCCTTTTTTTTTTGTTTTGTTTTTTAACTGATTAACTGGCCATGCTTTTTTACAGACGGTTCATGTTTAAATTTATATATTGTAAGATTTTGTTTTCGTGGAAATATAAAAGAAGTATTTCATCAATATAAAGTGAAATGTTTTAGTGTGGTAAATTAATTTCGGTGATGCATTCTATTTATTGAAATAATTAGCTGAAACACAATGTCGTTTTGTTTTAAAGAAACTAATTTTAACAGAACAGTCACAATTTTACCATTCATTGTGTCTTACAGACAGTATATAAGTTATATTATGTAACACCATATCCCTGGTTTTGTTTTTAAAAATTGTCAAGATGTTTTTCGCAGAATATATGATTTTCAAATGTCAAAAACAATTAA
>CM063499.1:92485212-92496212 GCA_032207245.1 Pardosa pseudoannulata | reverse complement strand
AACATCCAATACGCATTCAGCCATGATTAGGAAAAAATATCATATAAAACTTTTTGCATGAGGCGAAAACGGTGATTGATCCTTGATCATTTCGGATAAGTGGACAATGGTTGATCAGCTTCTGTGTATTCTGGAATGTTCAGTAAGCAGGAGAAATTCTTCGAAACTATTGCCCAATTTTCGCATTCTTATTTTGCACACGCTTTCCCATCTTGTTGATGTACAACTCAGGTTTAATGGAAACAAGTATAAAAACTGATTATTGTTAGAACAGGCTCATCACAGAAATTTATAAATATGCCGATGGCTCGAACTGCACTGTAACAATCGGTCGGGAGAAGTCCGAAGTTTCTTTGTAGTTCAAACCGGTCCTGTTCTGGTATGACTCACGGAAAGAGATAAAAAGAGCTGAATCGACTGTAACTTATTGTTACAAAGTTATGCACGAAAAAAAGATCTTCGTTAAAAAGTAATATTTTAAGTTCACCGTAGCATATGTGCTAGTACTAAATAAAATAAATAACAAAAAAAGTCTGTCGATTTTCGTATGTTTATAATGTATGGATCAGTGGCGTGCGGTAGGTTTTCATGCAGGGTGTGCAGAGAACATGGATTTTTCAATAAATCTTCAATTATTGGGATATCTGAGATCTCCATTCTGAAACGAGTTATTTATTACGAATATAAATTTAAAGATTACAATAAATAAAATATTTACCTACGAGTAGTCGAGTTATAACCATAAAAAACAGCTAAACTGATGAGAATTCTACTAGGACAGAAGCAAAAATCCTGTCTTTTGTTGTATGGTGTCATATTGGCGTCTAAAAAGCAACGGGCTTACACGAAAAACTTATATGTTCAGCAAACGTAGCACCACATGGCGCCCGCCACTGCGGTGCCTCATCCGGATGCTCATGGGTACCCACAAACCGAACGTCTATTCCACGTGCAGAGGATTTCGCTGCACGCTGGCACAATAGAGCGAACTGTTTCTTGTTCGGTCAGTGGATTAAATTATATTTATTAATTGTTTTTGACATTTGGAAATCATATATTCTGCGAAAAACATCTTGACAATTTTTAAAAACAAAACCAGGGATATGGTGTTACATAATATAACTTATATACTGTCTGTAAGACACAATGAATGGTAAAATTTGAACTCTTCTGTTAAAATTCGTTTCTTTAAAACAAAACAACATTGTGTTTCAGCTAATTATTTCAATAAATAGAATACATCACCGAAATTAATTTACCACACTAAAACATTTCACTTTATATTGATGAAATACTTCTTTTATATTTCCACGAAAACAAAATCTTACAATATATAAATTTAAACATGAACCGTCTGTAAAAAAGCATGGCCAGTTAATCAGTTAAAAAACAAAACAAAAAAAAAAGGCCCCTCTCTAATACAACGCTTAATAAACCGTACCTTCGGATGATTCTGAATGCCAAGTGCAGGAAAAATAGCTGCACTTGCCTCAGTGCCATAGTATGCTGTTCTTCTCCAGTAGCCCATACATATGAAACGTGATTTTCAATTTAGTGCGCAGTGCGTACACATCAGAACTTCCTATGTTTGTTTGCTTTTGAACGCGCTACGTGGTGCAGCACCTAGTACCGCACGCACTGCGAGAATACAAGCAAGCAAATCAACATAATATTTGAATATATTACAAATAATATTTATTATATACCATATAAAGTTAGGTAGACATAACTGCAGAAAATTATTGTCCCTCGTAATTTTGCCAGGGTGTGCAGTGCACATATGGACCGCAAGCCACTGGTATGGACTGAGACCGTTTCGGCCCAACGGAATGTTTTTGTTCATGTATGCTCATTTTTTATTCTTAATGTTTGTTCGATCGCATGTATTCTTTCGTTCGGTGGGCTGCCAGTGTGTACACATTTCGAAAGATGCGTCACTAGAACTGCGCCGGCCGTCATTTTGGCTGTTTTCAAATTTCGTGCTTAAAAATTGGATGTGATTTCTGTAAGGTGCAGAAGAAAGGGAGAAGCGTTACCTGTAGATGTTTGGCGTGGTGAAGGGTGGGCAGTTCCGTGAGCCTGTTCGAGTGCAAGTACAGGCTGTTCAGGAAAGGGGGGAGGTGAGGCGGAAGGCGCTCCAGACCGTTGCCAGAAAGGGACAAAGTACGAAGACACGACACGCTGCTCAGATATACCTGATATAAACACACACACATATATATATATAAATACACACATATATATGTATATATATATATATATATACGTATATATATATATATACATATCACATATATATACATACATATATATATATATATATATATATATATATATATATATATATATATATACATATAAATATATATATGTATATATACATATATGCATATATAAATGCATATCAACACACACACACACATATATATATATATATATATATATATATATATATATATATATATATATATGTTTGCATATACATATACGTATATATATGCATATACATATATATTTATATATATATATATATATATATATGCATATATATACATATATATGCATTTACATATATGAATATATAAATACATATGTATATATATACACATATATATACATATGCATAAACATATAAAAATGATTGTATGGCAACTTTGGTTTTACAGTTCTAGAAGAAAATCACTTGATTCACTGGCGCCATCTATTTACTAATATATTAACTAAAACTATTGAAGTGATTTTGTAAGATCTTGGGCAGATCTTGTATTATTTTATTTAATTTTTTGCAATATTTTTATTTAATTGTCTATTTTCTTTTTATTTTTTTTGCTTGAATTTTAAATGTTTTTATTTTTCTTTTTGTTAGTTTTTGTCGTTTTAAGTTTATAAAATTAAATTTTGCTAAAAAGTGAGCTTGAAAAGTGCTTGCATCATTTCTAATAATTTTTTTTCATTTTTGACAGTTTTCAAAATTAATTTTTATTTTTACTGTCACTTTTTTAATATCTTTAATTTTTTATTTTAAGTTTTTAAAATTAATTTTTGCCATTATAAACTTTCTATCTCAAGCTGTCTATAATGGGCCTGATTTTTAAAGATAAAAACAATGTTATTCAATATAATAATATTGATACTTACATTTTTCTATCATCTAATTAAAATATATAATCACAATGCATTATTTAAGCAATTATTTTTCTTTTCAGTTTAATTTAATCAAGAGTAAATAGTCTGATTTCGGTATGAAAAAATGACCCATCATTCAATAAGATTAGTAATTTAGATGCTTATATTTCTCGATCAAAGGATATTCAAGAATTCTTTTTTACTCTTTACTAAGTGAAATAAGTATTCAATATAAACTTATGAATATTCTTTGATAGAAAAATGTAAGTTTGTAAATTATTATATTGAATAACATTGCTTTTATCTTTAAAACAGTTAAAAATAGAAATTAATTTTATAATGGCAAAAATTGTAAATAAATAATAAATAAGATAATAAAATTGACAAAAAATAAAATATTAAAATATAACATTAAAATATAAAAATAAAAAACAATAATAATAAATGTAAATACTAAAATATAATTTAATTAAAATAGAATAAAATATTAGAAATATTAGCCCTTTTCAAGCTCATTTCATAGAAAAACTTAATTTTATAAACTTAAAACGACTTAAAATAACAAAAAGGTAAATTTCAAGTTCCGGGGGCCCCGCCGCCATGTTTTTGGCTCTATTCTTGTACAAGTGATCGCCAAATTGTCACCAAGTGATGTTTACAATTTATGTATTAAGTTTATACCTGATTTCAAAGCATATTTTGAACAAGAAGGGGTTTGAAATTTTGTTAAGATGAATACAAATTTAAATTTGAGTTTTTTAATGTATTTAAATTCGCTTTTGTACTGTTTATTAAACGAAGCAGCGCGGAATTTTTGCAATAAGTCCAAAGTAAGCAAAATATAAGCATTAGTTGGTTATATTTAGGCGATTATGCTTATAAAATATTTAGTTATATTTATAAAATACGGTTGCTATTTAATGAAATTATTTTAAAACTATCAAAAGATTAAAAAGTTATAAAGTACGGTACAAATTACTTCTAGAAATTATTAGCTTAAAATGGAAATATAAAAACGGAGTAAATGTCTTAAATAAATAATAAATTTTTAGCTTAAAATTCTGAAGATAGTAAGGGAGTGAAATAATTTTTCTTATCTAAGTGAGGTAAAGCTCCCCTTGATCTTCCGTAACAATAACGGTAGACGGTCGCAATAAAATTACTTTTATTACTCAGCGCATCACTTTTAACAATGTAATACACCATAAAATAATATAGTTTAAAAATATTTCTTCTTCATTTTGTATTAAATTAAGACACAATTTTGAATAAAGTTTAAAAAGCAGTAAATAAAAAAAACATAAATGTGAATTATAACATCACTCGTTACTCTTCGAAAATTAAGCATAAAATATAAAATAAAAAAATGGAAAATGGACAAAGACGATAGAAAATCCAAATTCAGCGGTCTTGGAGTATTGTTAGTTACAGGAACCAATAAGGGTCAGGTATAAAAATCCCGTGTCATTTCCCCCAATATTGACACCCCCACCTTTTTTAGGGGGTGGTGGAAGAGTCCGAAAAGAAGAGCAAGGTTTACCAGAAAATAGAGTTCTAGATTTTGGCGATATCTCTCATGCTTGGCGTCCCCATCGAACTGCGTTCCGGGGGTCCCCCGAACTGGGAAACGGCCAACAAAAATGAAAATAAAAATGTAAAATTCAAGTAACAAAAAATAAGAAGTAGAAAATTTAAAATTAACCTAAAATATTGTTAAAAACTTTAATAAAATAATACAAAAACTGCCCAAGATCCTACAAAATTACTTGGATAGTTTTAGTTAATATATTAGTGACTAGATGGCGCCAGTGAACCAAGCAATTTTCCCCTTGGAATTGTAGCACCGAAATTAGCTGTCCCGATCCACTCCAGGGGTTATCTAAGCGTGACTGGGGGCAAGTGTAATAGCGATTGGCGCATGCGCGAAGTATGAAGTGTCTTACTGTTGCGGCAGTTGCGCGATGTCGTTGTGGGCGAAGTGCAGCGTCTCGATCCTGGATCCTCCGAGAAGGTTCTCTAGGTTGGACAAGTCGTCGAGTCTGTTGCCCGACACGAACAGGTGCTTGAGCGCCGTGTTGGTGCCGTAGGAGGGAGGCACGCAACGAAGGAGGTTGAAAGACACGTTCAGCACTTCCAGGCTGAAACAACAACAGCCATTAATGCGCAGATCGACGGAGATTAAATTTCACAAAATATTAAAAATTAAAATTTACATGAGGAAGTCCTCATCTCGTTGTGAAAAAGGATTGCACATTTTGTTAAGGATTTGGATGATGTCGAAAATTCGAAACGGGATAGCGTTCGGTGGAAGGGAAGAATTTTAGGGATAACATAAGATTAAAAGCATTATTGATCCTAAAGTAAAACATTCTGATGATAAAACTTACTATTCACCTTTAAAGTAAAACATTCTCTTAAAAAGGAAAACATTCTGCAGATAAAGTTTATTTAATTTTAAGTAAAAAATTCTAAAGAAATATAATATTCACTCGAAAGAAACAACATAATCTTATTCACTCTAAAGAAATATATTCTAAAAGGAAAAGTATAACAACCTTATTCACTCTAAAGAAAAACATTCTAAAAGGAAAAGTATAACAATCTTATTCACTCTAAAGAAAAACATTCTAAAAGGAAAAGTATAACAATCTTATTCACTCTAAAGAAAAACATTCTAAAAGGAAAAGTATAACAATCTTATTCACTCTAAAGAAAAACATTCTAAAAGGAAAAGTATAACAATCTTATTCACTCTAAAGAAAAACATTCTAAAATTAAAACTATAATATTCATTCGAAAGAAATAGTATAATCTTATTCACTCTAAAGAAAAATATTCTAAAAGGTAAAACGTATTCTATAAAACTGCCATCGAGGGTCGAGTTACCATGGCAACGCGAGGAAGAAGTTCTCCGGCAGTTGCTCGATCTTGTTGTACTGCAGGCAGAGCGTCCTCACGTGACAAGGGGTGTGCAGCTCCGGCAGCCCCTCCAACAAGTTGTGGTTCAATTCCACCACACGCAATTCTCCCTGTGCGAAAAGCCTAATCGAACGAACAACACATTACCATACAAATATAGAACTATTTACACACACACACATAATAAGACTGACTTCAAGATGGGTGGTTGCAGTCATGACTCGTAAAAATGACACCGTTCGACATAGGGACGGGACAAAACTGAGGGGTCAGGTAGCATGAAGTTCTATGTAAAAAGACCCTCAACACCTGGGCCGACATCTGAGTCCAAATCTGCCTCCAACAGCGTTTTGTTCGAAAATGTCCTAAATGGTTCGCTAGGAACATGCAGAGTTATAACCCCTGCTCCGAGGGGTTAAAAGGGGAATTCAAAAGGACGCAGGAATTTTTAGCTCTTGACTTCAGATTTGAACACCCCTGAGAATTTTCTCCCCCTCCCATATATATAAAAGCATATATATAAAATCTATACATAAGTTGGAATTCATCATTCCGACATATAATATATATATAATATATATACATATAGTATATATATATATATATATATATATATATATAATATATATATATATATATATATATATATATATATATATATATACATATATACATATAATATATATATACATATATACATATATATATAATATATAAATATATGTATATATATATATATATATATATATATATATATATATATTATATGCATATATATATATATATATATATTATATGCATATATATATATATGCATATAATATATATATTAATAATATATATAATATATATATATATGCATATATATATATATATATATAATATATATATATATATATATATATATATATATATATATATATACACATATATACATATGTATATAATATATATATATATATATATATATATATATTATATGCATATATAATATATATATACATATAATATCTATATATATATACACATATATACATATATATACATATATATATATATGTATATATATATATATATTATATATGCATATAATATATATATACATATATATATATATATATAATATATATATGCATTTATATATGTATATATAATATATATTTGTATATATATATATGCATATAATATATATATATATATATGCATATAATATATATATATACATATAATATATATGCATATAATATATATATATATATATATATATATATGCACATATATACATATATGTGCATTTTTCTTGTTGATTCGGATGCTGCGATCTTTATATGCTCCTAACTGCACCGTATTCGAGACTTTACCCTTATTTTCCAATGTATGCCTTGTTCAGCATTTTGTAGGAGTCGAGAGTGAATTTGGATCATTTAGGTTAGCTCGAAAACCATTGAGTCATTGGAGGAGCAAATTTATTTTTCTGGGACAACTTGAAAATGTGGACAGTGAACAGAAATGGAGCATCCATGCCAGCGTTCGTTTCGGGAGAGTGGGAAAAAGAATGCAAATCAGAGAACACTGCTTCCTATCTGACATTTTAAGGCTGGGGAATTTGATATTACAGAAATGGAAAATTTTACATAGATATTTTAGGAGTAATAATTTGGATATTACATATGTATATATCTGTGTGTAATAAAGTTTTGGTCAGTTGTAAACAATCTTTAATTATTTGAAGTAGTAATATTTTTGTCTGAAATGGTCTCCCCCCCCCAGAAATGTTTTTCTGCGAGACATAATCTTATACACTGTCTACCAATAAGTATTTGGAAGCCTGTGATAGAAAAGAAAAACTAACTTCAATCAAAATCAATAGTTGGTCGAGAGGCAATGACCCTCCGGGGCACAAGTCTTTGTATTGCAGCTAGTGGTATTGTCTTCCTCTCGGCTTGCAGTAGACGTTCCTTCACCGATTTAGGACGGGGAGTGCACCCCTTCATCCTGCGATTCAACTCGTTCCAGAGGTCCCGATGGGGTTCAGGCCAGTCCATTCGATGAACTCCATTGGCACCCTACCAAGTCTTGGTTAACCTCGAAGCATGACAAATGGCATTGTCATGCTGGAAGTAACAGGGGTCCAACCCGTAAAACTGCCACAACGTTGGAAGCACATTGTCATCTAAAATAGTGCAGTTGGCATCGGCGTTGAGCTTACCACGAATGGGGACCCAGTCCATACCGGGAGAAACACCCCCAGACCATAATGTCACCTCCGCCGAACTTGACTGTCCGCACAGTGCATTCTGGCAGGAGACGTTCTCCAGGCAGACGCGAGACCCAGACCCTGCCTTCCGAATGGTTAAGGGTGAACCTCGATTCGTCGCTCCAAAGAGCCCGTTTGCACCGATCTACGGTCCAAGTTCGATGTGCTTTGCACCCCATTAACCCAGGAGCGTGGTTGGAAATTGTGATCAAAGACTTATGGGAAGCAGCACGACCCTGAAAACCAAGCAGATGTGCTTCCTGACGAATGGTATTCATTGAAACAATACTCCCGGATGCCTGTCGAAACTCCTCGCGGATGAGGGCCATCGGTTGGATGCAGTTCTTCCGAATTTCTCTAGACAGCACTCTATCTCTCAGTTTCGTTGGTCTGCCGACTCGGGGGATATTGCGACAATCACCGCTCACCTTCCACTTCATAATTACATAGGCCACTGTCGAATTCGGGTACTTCAGATCGCTCGATATGTCCCTTAAGGATCGGCCCCATTTGTGATACCCGATAATTCTACCTTTCTCGACATCAGAGAGCTCCGAACGAAGCGACCTCTTGCATGCGACTCGAGCCGTAGCTGTCTCCTACACGATGTATACCGACGGAGGCCGTGACGTACCTCAGGGCCATAGATATCGTCATTTGCATAGGTGTCCAAATACTTATTGGTAGACAGTGTATTCTGACTGGCTACTTGGCGCTTTCTAAACGATTTTTTGTTTTCAATTTTGCTTTCATGGCTGCACTTTTAAATGTCCTTCCAAGTTTGACGTTGGTTAAAAAAAACAGAACACAATAAAGTCGACAGGATTGGAACTTTTATCAATCCATCATAATGGGTTTAAAAAGATTGCCTCTCCCAACCAATGAGAGGTCAAGGAACTTACTCTTTGGGCACGGAAGCAATCTGGTTGTGGTCGGCAGAGAGGGTGGACAGCGATTTCGCCTCCGACAGCCACTCGGGCACGAAGGTCAGGTGGTTGCTGAAAAACAAAATGCATACAATTACATACACAGCACAGGCATTACATACAAACACTATTCGTCGATTTCATGTGTTTATCATTGGCAGTTTTGTCATTCCACCCCTTGTTGACACTGAATCCGGGGCGAACAAGCCACCAGATGGAGGATGGACTTGTATGAACCTGTGAAGAACCCCCCCCCCCCTTTTTGTCCAGAACTAACGACCGAAATCAGTTGATTTGAAGCCTCCTATGGTTTGATTTTGGAGTGCTATGGTCAACTTTTTGCAGCACGAGAGCTAATGAGACCGGGACCGACTGCTTAAAGTCGATTCCAAACGGCTACAAACATCCATGCCTTAGTGGGATTCGAACCCAAAATCTTCGGTTCTGAGGGCCAGCACCCTAACCATTCGGCCATCGTTCGGCTTGAATCCTCCTATGAGAATTCAGCTAAAAAAAAGCTAGCTGTAACCTTAGCTGGAGTTCATAGGTAACTGGAACCGTAACTGACCCGAAGGTATAAAAAGCCTAGAATTTTTTTACTCGGGGCTTTTCGACATTTTGTTTTACGTAGGTGCTTCGACCTCGTGGAGGATTTAGCGTCTTTTGACCGGAGTTAGCTTCCTAGTGATTGCGTTCGGGAGATTCGTCAAGTCCGCTCCTATAGGGAGCGGCAGAGTCTCGGATACCGAACGGGGGATAAAGAAGGTTCGCGTTGCACCCTGGAAGAGCCTCCCTACTTGTGTGAGATTATTTAATCTCTTTTCTTTTTGAGACTATGATCGTGGTGGTGATGTTATTCAGGCGACAACCCTTTGCATTTCGACTTGTTTTGGGAGATTATATATGTGTATCTGTATATATATAATATATATATATATATATATATATATATATATATATATATATATATATATATATATACAGTAGAACCGCCATAAGTTGACCACCCAAGGGACTGTAACTAAGTGGTCAACATACGGAGGTGGTCAACTTAGGGAATTTTTTTTAAATATACTATAGTACAATATTAGAAAAAAATAAGCTTTTTTAGTATTTTTTACGGAAAAATTTAGAAAACAATTAGCGCTTACTCATTTTTATTTTTACTGAAGGTACAGCACATTTTTACAAATTTTGAAAGAATGATTCAATTTTTGTTTGAGTCCTCTTTTTGTTCATTTGGTAATTATAAAAAGCAATTTCACATTTTACAAGTCCATTAAGCATACTTGGGCATTTTTCTTCGGCGAAATCTTTAAGTTGCTCCATCATGCGCTTTACATCGTCTTCCTTCAGAGTTGGGTAGTTTTCAGTTTCATCGTCACTTGGATCATCACCCTCTTTGCCGTCCATTTCTCGTATCTTAGAGTCCTCGCTGTGCTTAGTCCCAGAGAGTATCTCACTGAAGATTGTCTCTGGGTCTGGTTCAACACATGTTACTAACTCATCGTCCATGGTAACATAATCCATCAAAAACTGGCAAGGGAGATAGAGGAAGCTCATCCTCTTGCACCGATGTTGTAGCTGTAACAAATAGGGCTTTCTTGTAGCAGTTCTTAATCGTGGCTTGCGTAACTTTATTCCAAGCGGAATTAATCCAATGAACAGCATTCAAAGCCTTTACTGACGCAGCTGTTGATGATGCCAACTAAGAAGGACCACAGGTTTATGCTTTCATGATCACCCATTCCAGAAGTTGAGCTCTGTAGTGC
>CM063499.1:92472406-92480112 GCA_032207245.1 Pardosa pseudoannulata | reverse complement strand
GACAAGTCGTCGAGTCTGTTGCCCGACACGAACAGGTGCTTGAGCGCCGTGTTGGTGCCGTAGGAGGGAGGCACGCAACGAAGGAGGTTGAAAGACACGTTCAGCACTTCCAGGCTGAAACAACAACAGCCATTAATGCGCAGATCGACGGAGATTAAATTTCACAAAATATTAAAAATTAAAATTTACATGAGGAAGTCCTCATCTCGTTGTGAAAAAGGATTGCACAGTTTGTTAAGGATTTGGATGATGTCGAAAATTCGAAACGGGATAGCGTTCGGTGGAAGGAAAGAATTTTAGGGATAATATAAGATTAAAAGCATTATTGATCCTAAAGTAAAACATTCTGATGATAAAACTTACTATTCACCTTTAAAGTAAAACATTCTCTTTAAAAAAAAACATTCTGCAGATAAAGTTTATTTATTTTTTTTTTAAGTAAAAAATTCTAAAGAAATATAATATTCACTCGAAAGAAATAACATAATCTTATTCACTCTAAAGAAAAACATTCTAAAAGGAAAAATATACCAATCTTATTCACTCTAAAGAAAAACATTCTAACAGGAAAAGTATAACAATCTTATTCACTCTAAAGAAAAACATTCTAAAAGGAAAAGTATAACAATCTTATTCACTCTAAAGAAAAACATTCTAAAATTAAAACTATAATATTCATTCGAAAGAAATAGTATAATCGTATTCACTCTAAAGAAAAACATTCTAAAAGGTAAAACGTATTCTATAAAACTGCCATCGAGGGACGAGTTACCATGGCAACGCGAGGAAGAAGTTCTCCGGTAGTTGCTCGATCTTGTTATACTGCAGGCAGAGCGTCCTCACATGACAAGGGGTGTGCAGCTCCGGCAGCCCCTCCAACAAGTTGTGGTTCAATTCCACCACACGCAATTCTCCCTGTGCGAAAAGCCTAATCGAACGAACAACACATTACCATACAAATATAGAACTATTTACACACACACACATAATAAGACTGACTTCAAGATGGGTGGTTGCAGTCATGACTCGTAAAAATGACACCGTTCGACATAGGGACGGGACAAAACTGAGGGGTCAGGTAGCATGAAGTTCTATGTAAAAAGACCCTCAACACCTGGGCCGACATCTGAGTCCAAATCTGCCTCCAACAGCGTTTTGTTCGAAAATGTCCTAAATGGTTCGCTAGGAACATGCAGAGTTATAACCCCTGCTCCGAGGGGTTAAAAGGGGAATTCAAAAGGACGCAGGAATTTTTAGCCCTTGACTTCAGATTTGAACACCCCTGAGAATTTTCTCCCCCTCCCATATATATAAAAGCATATATCTAAAATCTATACATAAGTTGGAATTCATCATTCCGACATATAATATATATATAATATATATACATATAGTATATATATATATATTATATATGCATATAATATATATATATACATATAGTATATATATATATATATACATATATATATATATATACATATAATGTATATACATATATACATATATATATATATATATATATATACATATACATATATATACATATATGTATATACACATATATATACATGCATATATATACATATACATATATACATATAGATATATATATACATATAATATAATATATATACATATAATATAATATATATATATATATATATATATATATATATATATACATATATACATATAATATATATAATATATATATACATATACATATATATATATATATATACATATGCATATAATATATATATATATATTATATGCATATATAATATATATATGCCTATATAAGATAATATGCATATATAATATGATATGCATATATAATATATATGCATATATAATATATATGCATATAATATATATATTATATGCATATATAATATATATACATATAATATAATATATATATATATATATATATATATATATATATATATATATATATATATATATATTATATGCATATATAATATATATATGCATATATAATATATATATGCATATATAATATATATATAATATATATATATATGCACATATATACATATATGTGCATTTTTCTTGTTGATTCGGATGCTGCGATCTTTATGTGCTCCTAACTGCACCGTATTCGAGACTTTACCCTTGTTTTCCAATGTATGCCTTGTACCTATCATTCAGCATTTTGTAGGAGTTAAGAGTGAACTTGGATCATTTAGGTTAGCTCGAAAACCATTGAGTCATTGGAGGAGCAAATTTATTTTTCTGGGACAACTTGAAAATGTGGACAGTGAACAGAAATGGAGCATCCATGCCAGCGTTCGTTTCGGGAGAGTGGGAAAAAGAATGCAAATCAGAGAACACTGCTTCCTATCTGACATTTTAAGGTTGGGGAATTTGATATTACAGAAATGGAAAATGTTACATAGATATTTTAGGAGTAATAATTTGGATATTACATATGTATATATCTGTGTGTAATAAAGTTTTGGTCAGTTGTAAACAATCTTTAATTATTTGAAGTAGTAATATTTTTGTCTGAAATGGTCTCCCCCCCCCAGAAATGTTTTTCTGCGAGACATAATCTTATACACTGTCTACCAATAAGTATTTGGAAGCCTGTGATAGAAAAGAAAAACTAACTTCAATCAAAATCAATAGTTGGTCGAGAGGCAATGACCCTCCGGGGCACAAGTCTTTGTATTGCAGCTAGTGGTATTGTCTTCCTCTCGGCTTGCAGTAGACGTTCCTTCACCGATTTGGGACGGGGAGTGCAGACCTTCATCCGGCGATTCAACTCGTTCCAGAGGTCCCGATGGGGTTCAGGCCAGTCCATTCGATGAACTCCATTGGCACCCTACCAAGTCTTGGTTAACCTCGAAGCATGACAAATGGCATTGTCATGCTGGAAGTAACAGGGGTCCAACCCGTAAAACTGCCACAACGTTGGAAGCACATTGTCATCTAAAATAGTGCAGTTGGCATCGGCGTTGAGCTTACCACGAATGGGGACCCAGTCCATACCGGGAGAAACACCCCCAGACCATAATGTCACCTCCGCCGAACTTGACTGTCCGCACAGTGCATTCTGGCAGGAGACGTTCTCCAGGCAGACGCGAGACCCAGACCCTGCCTTCCGAACGGTTAAGGGTGAACCTCGATTCGTCGCTCCAAAGAGCCCGTTTGCACCGATCTACGGTCCAAGTTCGATGTGCTTTGCACCCCATTAACCCTGGAGCGTGGTTGGAAATTGTGATCAAAGACTTATGGGAAGCAGTACGACCCTGAAAACCAAGCAGATGTGCTTCCTGACGAATGGTATTCATTGAAACAATACTCCCGGATACCTGTCGAAACTCCTCGCGGATGAGGGCCATCGGTTGGATGCAGTTCTTCCGAATTTCTCTAGACAGCACTCTATCTCTCAGTTTCGTTGGTCTGCCGACTCGGGGGATATTGCGACAATCACCGCTCACCTTCCACTTCATAATTACATAGGCCACTGTCGAATTCGGGTACTTCAGATCGCTCGATATGTCCCTTAAGGATCGGCCCCATTTGTGATACCCGATAATTCTACCTTTCTCGACATCAGAGAGCTCCGAACGAAGCGACCTCTTGCATGCGACTCGAGCCGTAGCTGTCTCCTACACGATGTATACCGACGGAGGCCGTGACGTACCTCAGGGCCGGAGATATTGTCATTTGCATAGGTGTCCAAATACTTATTGGTAGACAGTGTATTCTGACTGGCTACTTGGCGCTTTCTAAACGATTTTTTGTTTTCAATTTTGCTTTCATGGCTGCACTTTTAAATGTCCTTCCAAGTTTGACGTGGGTTAAAAAAAACAGAACACAATAAAGTCGACAGGATTGGAACTTTTATCAATCCATCATAATGGGTTTAAAAAGATTGCCTCTCCCAACCAATGAGAGGTCAAGGAACTTACTCTTTGGGCACGGAAGCAATCTGGTTGTGGTCGGCAGAGAGGGTGGACAGCGATTTCGCCTCCGACAGCCACTCGGGCACGAAGGTCAGGTGGTTGCTGAAAAACGAAAATGCATACAGTTCCATACACAGCACAGGCATTACATACAAACACTATTCGTCGATTTCATGTGTTTATCATTGGCAGTTTTGTCATTCCACCCCTTGTTGACACTGAATCCGGGGCGAACAAGCCACCAGATAGAGGATGGACTTGTATGAGACTGTGAAGAACCCCCCCCCCCTTTTTGTCCAGAACTAACGACCGAAATCAGTTGATTTGAAGCCTCCTATGGTTTGATTTTGGAGCGCTATGGTCAACTTTTTGCAGCACGAGAGCTAATGAGACCGGGACCGACTGCTTAAAGTCGATTCCGCACGGCTACAAACATCCATGCCTTAGTGGGATTCGAACCCAAGAACTTCGGTTCTGAGGGCCAGCACCCTAACCATTCGACCATCGTTCGGCTTGAATCCTCCTATGAGAATTCAGCTAAAAAAAAGCTAGCTGTAACCTTAGCTGGAGTTCATAGGTAACTGGAACCGTAACTGACCCGAAAGTATAAAAAGCCTAGAATTTTTTTACTCGGGGCTTTTCGACATTTTGTTTTACGTAGGTGCTTCGACCTCGTGGAGGATTTAGCGTCTTTTGACCGGAGTTAGCTTCCTAGTGATTGCGTTCGGGAGATTCGTCAAGTCCGCTCCTATAGGGAGCGGCAGAGTCTCGGATACCGAACGGGGGATAAAGAAGGACCCTGGAAGAGCCTCCCTACTTGTGTGAGATTATTTAATCTCTTTTCTTTTTGAGACTATGATCGTGGTGGTGATGTTATTCAGGCGACAACCCTTTGCATTTCGACTTGTTTTGGGAGATTGTATATGTGTATCTGTATATATATATATATATATATATATATATATATATATATATATATATATATATATATATATATATATATATATATATATATATATATATATATACAGTAGAACCGCCATAAGTTGACCACCCAAGGGACTGTAACTAAGTGGTCAACATACGGAGGTGGTCAACTTAGGAAATTTTTTTAAAATATACTATAGTACAATATTAGAAAAAAAATAAGCTTTTTTAGTATTTTTTACGGAAAAATTTAGAAAACAATTAGCGCTTACTCATTTTTATTTTTACTGAAGGTACAGCACATTTTTACAAATTTTGAAGGAATGATTCAATTTTTGTTTGAGTCCTCTTTTTGTTCATTTGGTAATTATAAAAAGCAATTTCACATTTTACAAGTCTATTAAGCATACTTGGGCATTTTTCTTCAGCGAAATCTTTAAGTTGCTCCATCATGCGCTTTACATCGTCTTCCTTCAGAGTTGGGTAGTTTTCAGTTTCATCGTCACTTGGATCACCACCCTCTTTGCCGTCCATTTCTCGTATCTTAGAGTCCTCGCTGTGCTTAGTCCCAGAGAGTATCTCACTGAAGATTGTCTCTGGGTCTGGTTCAACACATGTTACTAACTCATCGTCCATGGTAACATAATCCATCAAAAACTGGCAAGGGAGATAGAGGAAGCTCATCCTCTTGCACCGATGTTGTAGCTGTAACAAATAGGGCTTTCTTGTAGCAGTTCTTAATCGTGGCTTGCGTAACTTTATTCCAAGCGGAATTAATCCAATGAACAGCATTCAAAGCCTTTACTGACGCAGCTGTTGATGATGCCAACTAAGAATTACCACAGGTTTATGCTTTCATGATCACCCATTCCAGAAGTTGAGCTCTGTAGTGCACTTTGAAGGACTGAATAATGCCTTAATCTAAAGATTGGGTTTTCGAAGTTGTGTTTAGAGGCAAATATTTTAGCTTCACATTTGTGAGATCATTCACTTTTGGGTGGCTGGGGCAGTTATCCATGGTAAGTAGAATAGATCTCTTCTTTTTCCTCATTTCTGCTTCAATTCCTCTAGCCCACTCTTCTAATAAAGCACTGGTCATCCAAACAGATTTATTAGCTTTCCAAAAAACAGGAAGGTCATCAGAATTTACATTTTTAAATGCACTGGGTTTTGCGGTTTTGCCGATCACCATAGGCTTCAATTTTTCTCCAGTCATACTAGCACATAGAAGAACAGTAAAACGCTGTTTTGAAAGTTTTCCTCTTTTGCAAGAGTCACCCTTCATTACTAGAGTTCTATCCGGCATTGCTTTAAAGAAGAGACTGCATTCATGAGCATTAAAGATGTCCTCATCTTTAAAACCTTCAGCAAATTCTGGGAATTTTTCAATAAACTTCTCCACCACTTCAGCTGAAACCTCATTCGATTCCCCACATAAAACTTTTTGAGAAATCTCGCATCGTAGTTTGAATTTTTAAGCCAACCTGCTAACGCTTGGAAGTCCTCAATTTCGAATTCTTTTGCAAATCTTTTTGCTAATTCCTGAAGCATAGCCCCGATATTCTTGCATTAATTAATCTCATCTCTGTAAACCAACGAAATGTGGATTCATTCACAGCGTCGTCCCGTTTTTCTTTGAAGTTCCCCGTTTTCGGAAGAATATCTTTCCAGATATTCTTCCTTACGTTTTAAAATATTGCTCACAGTTGTCTTACTCACACCAAATTTTTCTGCTGTCATTTTTGGCTGCTGCTTTCCAGAAAATTAAGAAGATTCACTTTCTCCTTTAAGTTCTCTTAGAGCTTTTCTTTGCGCCATTTTTAATAAAACTTCGCAAATAAACGACTGGTACTGCCACGACGCGATGTCCAGAACAAAAAGAACAGAACGTGTTTCATATGTGAGCGATACACCTTGTTTTCCAATTCTGCGTAGTTCGTTCAATGCTACACCGCTACACACATACCCCACCCTCCTGACATTTTTCGACAGATTTCAGCAATTACAGCCAATCCAAGAAATAAAAGCATGAAAAGGGCTAGAATATCATTTCTCCTTAACAAAAGGCTGGGTAATCTCTGGTATTTCCCTCCCATAGTACCAGTCCTGTTCACTTCCAGTATGGAAGTGAACAGGAGCACCAAAAGGGGGGGGGGGTCGCGAGTGTTGCTCAGATAATCCGAATGACTGATAAAGAAATTCCTGGAAACCAGGTGGAGAATAGTGGGAGGGAAAATCTAATTCAAGAAAACATCAGTGGTCAAGTTACAGAGAATAAAATCTACTAAAAATTGGTCAACATACAACTTACGGAGGTGGTCAACATAGAGAGGTAAATCGCCATTGAAAATGCGTTTGGACCATTCAAACTAATAAATTTTGGTCAACATAGAGAGGTGGTCAACGTAAAGAGGTGGTCAACTTTGGAGGTTCTACTGTATGTATATGTATGTATGTATGTATGTATGTATATATATATATATATATATATATATATATATTACCATATAACACTGGAAAACACCTCCTAATCTTAAAACTATATATATATATATATATATATATATATATATATATATATATATATATATATATATATATATATATATATATATATATATATATATATATATGACACGGACGAGTGGTTAAAGCATTTAATTTCATTTATAAAAACTTTATTGTAATCCTTCTGTCCATGGCTATGCCATTCAGATATCATTCGTTCTCATAATTTACCTCGACAAGGATGTGATCAGCCCGAGTTCCCGTTCAGAACTGACTCTTTTGGCGTTGCTACCTAAGCAAAATTCCTAGGTCTACTTCCGCGTCAGCTTT
>CM063499.1:92447406-92449906 GCA_032207245.1 Pardosa pseudoannulata | reverse complement strand
TTCTCATGGCTTTGTCAATCTCCATTTCGAAGTATTTCGTTTGCGGTAACAGATATATCTCTAATTGCAACACTGAAATATCTTGGATGACTTTAGTAAAAAAATATAAATAATTCTCTTAAAAATATTTTTATTCTTACTTTTAGAATACATTATTTCTTATGTGATGATCTTCTAGACTTGACGAGCTTTATGTGTATTAAAAATTAACAATCAATAATGTCTATTTATATATCTATTTATAACGGAAAGTAAAGGGACAATAACGAGGGTGGGGCAAAGGGTGAAGTAAAAAATCATAGAACACTTTGGTCACTGACACAATAAAACTTTAGCGTATTTTTTGAGACTTTTTTCCCTGCTGTGATCCACTCGGAGGGTTAAACAAAGGAGTGGTGTATTACACGTCATCCTGCTGCTGGTCAGATAAGCAGAAGGCGACACATTCTTATCGGAACTGAGAAGGAGCGTCTTCCCAGCTCGTCGATGGGGAAGCCAGAAAGCGAAATATCGGAATTTTGAATCGTTCTGACAGGTTGACTAAAAGGACGAACCATTTATCAACGAGCTTGTTAGAAAGAATTGTAGACAGTCGACAATTTGTTTTTAATTATGCATACAATTCTTATGTTTTAAAGGATATTATACATAAATGCAGGATAATACAAGATGCGTGTTTTGAAATTTAGTACGTGGGAATTAAATGGGGTGGGTAAATTTATTTAATTTTGCATATCGTTTAATGTTATCAAAATCACGGTGTTCCAAACGGATCCCATTAAGCTTCCACTGTATTCTATTTACATATGAAGTTTTATGTGTATATGTATATATATACTGCAAAAATATTTATATTCATATACAATATTCATTCATATACATATAAGTATACAATATTTATATTCATATATATTTATATATATATATACAATATTTACATTCATATACAATATTCATTCATATAAATATAAGTATACATGTTTATGTATATATATACCCAGATAGCAAATTTAGTTTGCTGCAAACTTGCAGCAGTCTTGCTTTGCAAGCCTGCAATCTTGCAGCAAGTTCAGCATGACAAGTCTGCAAGTTTGAAGCAAGACTGAAGCAAGTCTACGCAAACTTCGAAGTCACCATACCTCCAACTTGCAGCAAACTTGACCTCTCACTTGTAGCAAACTTGTCATGCAAGTTACAGTACACGTGCATGAAAACGAAAACCTTGCTTAATGAATTAATAGAGTTAACACATCTATTTAATTTATTAGAAATTTTAGATAGTTGCAAATGATAGAGAAATGCTACTTTAAAAAATAACCACACTTGAATAATTAAAATAATAATTGCTTTTTAAAAGATCCATAGCATCTTGCGGGATGGCGTGTCTGCCATGTTGTCATTCTTGTCTTTGGCCGGAAAACGTTTGCGCATGCGCTCATTATCTTAACTCTCATGCAATGATGGGAATTTTCGTCTGCTCCAAGTTTGTCATAACAAGATTGCCACAGTTTTGCAGCAAAATTGCGATGCAAAGGAGTGGTCGCTAATGTTCCGTCTAACTTGCAGGAGTTTTGCTGCAAGTTTGTTGCGTCAAATTTGTTATGACAAGATATTATCCAGAAAAAAATCAAACTTGCTGCAAGTATGCATGCTATCCGGGTATATATATATATGTGTGTGTGTGTGTGTGTGTATTTGTCCAGTGCGACATTTTGCTACTTGAATACCTCCGTATACCTAAGAAAGTGACCACTTGTAGTGGTCATTTCGGAAAGTGGTCCCTTTGGCCAAAAAAAATGTGTTGCAGCAATCCTGTGTTAAAGTACCAAAGAAATTTGCAGGAAACGAAAGGATTGATCCCGAATGGAGACGGACAGATTTGGAATACACTTGCCTGGAGCGGGGAGAGGTCGAGGTGGCCGGACAGCCTGTTGCGCGACACCCGCAGTTCCCGGATCGAGGAGTCTGACAGGGGGGACAGGTGAGAGAGGCGGTTGCAGCGAAGGTCCAGGCGTTCCAGTTGGGGGAGGGTCCAGAGGGTGGCCGGCACCTCCTGCAGACGGTTGTTCGACAGCGTCAGCGTGGTCAGCGAACACAGGGTAGACCAGTCAGGGGGGAGGACGGACAGCAGGTTAAAGTCCATGTGCAGACGTTCCAGCCTGAAACGGAAGTCATCCACGCGATTAACATGTACATATACAAACGTACATTTAAATATAAACACATATGTATAGATATACATACATGCATGCATCATTATACTCACACACACACATATATATATATATATATATATATACAGTAAAACAACAATTATCGAATATCAACCAAAATATATAAATGTTTAAAGCAAACGATAAAATTTTTGAAGAGAAAAATAAAACATCGTCTGCTGTGATAAACAAAAACATCTCCTGAAAAATTTATTAGGATCGTCTGCCTCCTTTTTGGCGGGAAAGGGAAAAATATTCACAATATTAATTAAAAAATGCATTGAGCC
>CM063499.1:92443694-92447306 GCA_032207245.1 Pardosa pseudoannulata | reverse complement strand
GATTGTTATGGGGTTTTATAAGAAACATTATTGAAAGAGGATGAAAGTTTCTTTAGGAGGACCTCAACTGAAATGGTAAAAATAAAGGCGCCATAGTATGGGCTGAAAATGGAAATGAGAGAGGGACTGTGAAAGGAATGTAAGAAAATGTCCTCCAATAATATGAATATAAGAATTGAATTTTCTCTCTGGCTTCGAACATTATTTTGGCAATTGGGTTTGAAAGTGTTATGACCAAAGCATCGTCAGGGTTTCGATCCAAAGAACATCCGTTTTTCTAAACAGACTGGTTTGTCCACCTCCCATAATCTGTGGGTGGCCAACATAAATTTGACCAATTATAGCCTGGAAGCTATTCTCCGTAGAGTACAACCCTCTCATATACTCCGCATATATATATGTATACACACACATTCACACACATATATGTGTCTGCTGTTTTGGTTGGTGTCCGATGCATCGATGAGATGACTCTTGTGTACAAATTGAATAGTGTGTCGTGAATTGCGGATCGATAAGTATGTTCGACACTGTCGGGAAGAACAAAAATATTTTCGGCGTTTTGCATCTTTTGATCTCCGTCGAACGCAGACGTGGGAATCGCTTCGAATCCGTCCTTCTTTGAGATTCTCGAAGACTTTTCGGAGTCCGTGGGAGGTTCTCTCACGCGATAGAGTTTCAAGACAATGCGTTCGAAGTGGCGGGGTTGTTCAACCGATTCTCCCGTTTTGCAGCTTACCCTTTTGTTCTGGTGTTGTTCGTGCTATTGACCTTAATATCCTCGCAAGGATTCGCCCTCCGGTTTCACTGCCGAAAGAACAATGGGGAGTCACGCGAACCATTCTTTCCGCGGCTAATCCGCGAACACTCATTGTTCGCAGATTTGCCCGGAGAGAGTGAAATGTTGTCTACCAGATATCATTCCATTGACTGACATTTCAACGACTTTTTATTCCAAAACGTTTAACTGCAGACGATACTCTCTTGTACAGGAGGGACTGTTCTACACTCTTCCTCAATTCCAAACTCTTATAATTTAGATCGAGTCCAGGCTCAATGCATTTTTTAATTAATATTGTGAATATTTTTCCCTTTCCCGCCAAAAAGGAGGCAGACGATCCTAATAAATTTTTCAGGAGATGTTTTTGTTTATCACAGCAGACGATGTTTTATTTTTCTCTTCAAAAATTTTATCGTTTGCTTTAAACATTTATATATTTTGGTTGATATTCGATAATTGTTGTTTTACTGTATATATATATATATATATATATATATATATATATATATATATATATATATATATATGTGTGTGTGTGAGTATAATGATGCATGCATGTATGTATATCTATACATATGTGTTTATATTTAAATGTACGTTTGTATATGTACATGTTAATCGCGTGGATGACTTCCGTTTCAGGCTGGAACGTCTGCACATGGACTTTAACCTGCTGTCCGTCCTCCCCCCTGACTGGTCTACCCTGTGTTCGCTGACCACGCTGACGCTGTCGAACAACCGTCTGCAGGAGGTGCCGGCCACCCTCTGGACCCTCCCCCAACTGGAACGCCTGGACCTTCGCTGCAACCGCCTCTCTCACCTGTCCCCCCTGTCAGACTCCTCGATCCGGGAACTGCGGGTGTCGCGCAACAGGCTGTCCGGCCACCTCGACCTCTCCCCGCTCCAGGCAAGTGTATTCCAAATCTGTCCGTCTCCATTCGGGATCAATCCTTTCGTTTCCTGCAAATTTCTTTGGTACTTTAACACAGGATTGCTGCAACACATTTTTTTTGGCCAAAGGGACCACTTTCCGAAATGACCACTACAAGTGGTCACTTTCTTAGGTATACGGAGGTATTCAAGTAGCAAAATGTCGCACTGGACAAATACACACACACACACACACACACACACACACATATATATATATATATACCCGGATAGCATGCATACTTGCAGCAAGTTTGATTTTTTTCTGGATAATATCTTGTCATAACAAATTTGACGCAACAAACTTGCAGCAAAACTCCTGCAAGTTAGACGGAACATTAGCGACCACTCCTTTGCATCGCAATTTTGCTGCAAAACTGTGGCAATCTTGTTATGACAAACTTGGAGCAGACGAAAATTCCCATCATTGCATGAGAGTTAAGATAATGAGCGCATGCGCAAACGTTTCCCGGCCAAAGACAAGAATGACAACATGGCAGACACGCCATCCCGCAAGATGCTATGGATCTTTTAAAAAGCAATTATTATTTTAATTATTCAAGTGTGGTTATTTTTTAAAGTAGCCTTTCTCTATCATTTGCAACTATCTAAAATTTCTAATAAATTAAATAGATGTGTTAACTCTATTAATTCATTAAGCAAGGTTTTCGTTTTCATGCACGTGTACTGTAACTTGCATGACAAGTTTGCTACAAGTGAGAGGTCAAGTTTGCTGCAAGTTGGAGGTATGGTGACTTCGAAGTTTGCGTAGACTTGCTTCAGTCTTGCTTCAAACTTGCAGACTTGTCATGCTGAACTTGCTGCAAGATTGCAGGCTTGCAAAGCAAGACTGCTGCAAGTTTGCAGCAAACTAAATTTGCTATCTGGGTATATATATACATAAACATGTATACTTATATTTATATGAATGAATATTGTATATGAATGTAAATATTGTATATATATATATATAAATATATATGAATATAAATATTGTATACTTATATGTATATGAATGAATATTGTATATGAATATAAATATTTTTGCAGTATATATATACATATACACATAAAACTTCATATGTAAATAGAATACAGTGGAAGCTTAATGGGATCCGTTTGGAACACCGTGATTTTGATAACATTAAACGATATGCAAAATTAAATAAATTTACCCACCCCATTTAATTCCCACGTACTAAATTTCAAAACACGCATCTTGTATTATCCTGCATTTATGTATAATATCCTTTAAAACATAAGAATTGTATGCATAATTAAAAAAATGGATCCATTGTCGACTGTCTACAATTCTTTGTAACAAGCTCGTTGATAAATGGTTCGTCCTTGTAGTCAACCTGTCAGAACGATTCAAAATTCCGATATTTCGTTTTAACGTTCAATCCTTTCGCTTCCTGGCTTCCCCATCGTAAGCGAGCGAGGCATCAGATCGGAAGACGCTCCTTCTCAGTTCCGATAAGAATGTGTCGCCTTCTGCTTATCTGACCAGCAGCAGGATGACGTGTAATACACCACTCCTTTGTTTAACCCTCCGAGTGGATCACAGCAGGGAAAAAAGTCTCAAAAAATACGCTAAAGTTTTATTGTGTCAGTGACCAAAGTGTTCTATGATTTTTTACTTCACCCTTTGCCCCACCCTCGTTATTGTCCCTTTACTTTCCGTTATAAATAGATATATAAATAGACATTATTGATTGTTAATTTTTAATACACATAAAGCTCGTCAAGTCTAGAAGATCATCACATAAGAAATAATGTATTCTAAAAGTAAGAATAAAAATATTTTTAAGAGAATTATTTATATTTTTTTACTAAAGTCATCCAAGATATTTCAGTGTTGCAATTAGAGATATATCTGTTACCGCAAACGAAATACTTCG
>CM063499.1:92428694-92431194 GCA_032207245.1 Pardosa pseudoannulata | reverse complement strand
GATACTAAACTGCATCAACAGTATCTGGATACTTTAGAGGAGTACGAAGATAAATCAATTATGAAGCGTGTACCTGATCATTCTCATCACAAACATTTCTTTTAAATTTGCCTTATAGGGTACTTTACTGAAAATTTTACTGATCCCGTCTTAGGACGGGTTATATACTGGTGTATATAGATATACCTGTATGTATGTAAGTAGGTATATATATACATACATATGTATGTATGTATATGTATGTATGTATATATATGTATGTATATGTATATGAATATATATATATATGTATATATATGTATAAATATATGCATATACATATATATATGCATATATATGTATATGTATATACATATGCATATATATATGCATATATATATGCATATGTATATGTATATATATATGTATATATATATATATATATATGCATATATATTATATGTATATGTATATATATATATATATATATATATATATATATGTATATGTATATATATGCATATATATATGATATATATATGTGTATATATATATATATATATGCATATATATATATATATATATATATATATATATATATATGTATGTATATATATGCATATATATATATATATATATATATATATATATATATATATATATATATATATATATATATATATATATATGCATATATATATATGCATATATATATGTATGTATATATATGCATATATATATGTATATATATATTATATATATATGCATATATATCTATGTATATATATATATATATATATATATATATATATATATATATATATATATGTATATATATATATATATATATGCATATATATGTATATATGTATTGTAGCGTACTGGGGCTTTAAGTGAGCCCGAAAAAGGAAAGGATAGCGGAGGCCTACGTACAGACTATGATATTTATTTAGAAACACAATGTAGAATTTATGATAAATACAGGTGAAACGATGAATATCTATAAATGAAAAGGATGATCGATGCAGGAATCAGCTTCCTAAGAGAAAAAAAAGGGGGGGGGGAGGACACTCAGTCGCTCCCTCGTTCTGGGCCGATGAGTTCACAGGAGACTCGATCGGTCAAAAATCCTCTCTGGGCCTCGAACTCTGCTCTTTTATATAGTCGTCTGACCGCAAGAAGGTCCATCTCAGCTGATCGGACAGCTGGTTGATTACGTGGGGGGGGGAGCTCGCGTAGCGCCAGCAGGTGCCAGTAATCGGTTTGCCGAAATCTGGAGCAATCTCGCCGATCATTTATAGCCGTTCCCGGTCAATCCCTTGGAGAACAAGATAGGAAAGTATTGTTTCTTCCCTTACAATGCAGAGGATTGCTGTCATTGAAACGAACACTTCGCCAGCATCCCAATGAATTTCTCCGACAGAATGATTGAGATGGTCCACGGCGTCAACAATCCTCCAGCCAGCATCCCATTCTGCGCGAAACAACGGCCTTTCACTAGGTAAAGAAGTGCTCAGTTCAAGAGCTCACAAAAGGCATGGTTGCCATTCTTCTACGCTAAGCCGTCTTTTTTTATGCCGAACGATAGCCGTATGGTTAGGGTGCTGGCTTTCGGAACCGGAGTTCGAGGGTTCGAATCCCACTATTGCATGGATGTTCGAAGCAGTTCGGAATCGACTTTAGGTCCCGGTCTCATTAGCCCTCGTGTTGCAAAAAGTAGACCGTAGTGCTCCAAAAACTAAACCAAAAATACACATATACATATACACGCAAATATATATATACATACATATATACATATACACATATACATATACACACATATATATAGATATACACACATATATACATGCACACATATACACACACATATATATATATATATATACACATATCTATACATATACTCACATACATATACACACATATATATATAGATATACGCACATATGTACATACACACATACATATACACACACATATATATATATATATATATATACACACACACATGTAGGTACAAAAATAATGGTATAGACAGGAAAACGAAGCCGAACGTTCTCGTCTACTACAGAGATTCGGGAAAAATAGGGACCCATAAAAACTAGTTTTTACATTATTAGTTTTATGATTGCTCTTTTCATTTTTTATAATCTAAAAATGTTTATATATAACCTAATTCGAAAAATGAAAACTATAGACTACTCTCTTTATTTGATTTTACATATTTAGTATACTATTATAAATTTATTAACTCAAAAATGTATTTTTTTGTTTCCAAAAAATTTTATGGTTCATATTTATATATTTTTATTTCTATATTTGTTTATATATTTCAATATAAAATATGAATAGTGGGTTAAAAAATGAAATCATTTTTGATCTATTGAGAGAGAGAGTGAAAAAGATATATATATATATATATATATATATATATATATATATATATATATATATATATATAATATATATATATATATATACATACATACATACATACATACATACATACATACATACA
>CM063499.1:92377405-92428594 GCA_032207245.1 Pardosa pseudoannulata | reverse complement strand
CAGGGTGTGCAGAGAACATGGATTTTCCAACAAATCTTTAATTATTGAGACATCCGAGTTCTCCATTCTGAAACGGGTTATTTATTATGAATATAAATTTAAAGATTACAATAAATAAAATATTTACCTACGAGTAGTCGAGTTAAAACTATAAAAACAGCTAAACTTAGGAGAAGCCTACTAGCACTGAAGCAAAAATCATGTCTTTTGTTATATGGTGTCATATCAGCAACGAAAAAGCAACGCTTCGGGCTTCCACGAAAAACTTATATGTTCAGTCAACGCAGTATTACATGGTACTCGCTGCTACGGTGCTTCATCCGGATGCTCATTGGTGCTGACAAACCAAACGTCTATTCAACGTGCAGAGGATTTCACTGCACGCTGGCACAATAGAGCGAACTGTTTCTTGTTCGGTCAGTGGATTAAATTATATTTATTAATTGATTTTAACATTTGGAAATCATATATTCTGTGAAAAATATCTTGACAATTTTTAAAAACAAAACTAGGGATATGGTGTTACATATATATCTTATATACTGTCTGTAAGACACAATGAATGGTAAAATTTGGACTGTTCAGTTAAAATTCGTTTCTTTAAAACAAAACAACTTTGTTTTTCAGCTAATTATTTCAATAAATATAATATATTACCAAAATTAATTTACCACACTAAAACATCTCACTTTATATTGATGAAATACTTCTTTTATATTTCCATGAAAACAAAATCTTACAATATATAAATTTAAACATGAACCGTCTGCAAAATCGTATGACCAGTAGCCCATACATATAAAGCGTGATTTTCAATTTAATGTGCAGTGCGTACACATCAGAACTTCCTATGTTCGTTTGCGCACTACGTGGTGCAGCACCTAGTACCGCACGCACTGCGGGAATACAAGCAAGCAAATCAACATAATATTTGAATATATTATAAATAATATTTACTATATACCATATAAAGACAGGTAGACATAGGTGCAGAAAATTATTGTCCCTCATAATTTTGCCAGGGTGTGCAGTGCACATCCTGCACATATGGACTGCACGCCACTGATATATATATATATATATATATATATATATATATATATATATATACAAATATATATACATATATATATATACACATACACATATGAGTATATAACATGCATGTGTGTATATGCATGCATCTATGAAAGGGAAAATTAAACTAAACAAGCAAATAACGTAAGTATTTTGAATAAAACCCCAAAGACTCCCCTTAAGGAATATACTGTCCATCTACATTTAAAAAAAATAGTTCTAATAAATTTAGTAATTTATTCTGCATAAAAACTATCTCAACATAAAAAACTTGAAACTTGAACTATCTTCGTGATAAATATACTTCTGCATCTTCAGCATTTTAAATTTAAAAATCAAAAAATACAACAGATAAATCTATTTGTCAAAAACTAATTATGAAAAATGTACATCTAAAGTTTTTTGAGTGATCAAACTAAAAATAAATTGTGAATAAAATACAATATTATAAACATATATATATATATTGTAAACAGTACTTTCCAATGGTTTAAAAATGACTCATATATATATTTTTATATATAATATATATATATTTATATATATATAAATATGTATGTGTATACTAGCTAATTATACCTGACGTTGCCATGAGAAGGAAGAAAGTTTTAGACTTTTTTATTACATTCAATGCAAGGAAAATTAAACTTTCATAAGTTTTGAATTATCTACAAATAATCCTCTATGCTTCATTTAATTAATTAAAACTTGCATACTGTTAGCTATTAGAATAGAAGCTGACTTAAACCTTTTCAGTATACAAAAATGTGTCAAATAAGTAATTAATAAAACTATCAAATAGAAAATTGATAGGAAATCATATGGAATTCACGAGAAATGGTTAAGTTCCAATTTAAAATTAACAAGAATTTTGGTTTGGAGCGCTACGGTCTACTGTTTTGCATAATAAATATGCTAGCCGATTCTAAAACTATGATTAAACCCACGAATTACCGATGATAAATAAAAATCGGTCAGCTTAACAAGTTTTAAGGACCTTTAAAAAATTAAGTAGTTTTAAGGGCCCTTAAAATGAGCCCTAAAATTAAGGAATCTTAATGACTTTTAAGGACCGTGGGAACCCTGTACTACATAGGATATTTAATATATCTCACTTACCAGTATTATCAGAGCCAAATTCTCTAATCCCATCTTCAAAATATTTTCTGACTAAATCTTTAGATGGTTTAAACTAAAAGAACAAGCTTATCTTAGAAAACACTTTAAATGCTATATCAGATGTTAGCATGAGATATTAATGATTTAAATAAAATGCATATTACAAGTTGATCTAGATTTTTACACATAGATGATAACGCAGGATCTAAAAACCTAGGCTGAAAAGACATTCACAAATTTATACAGTGGATTCTGCTTAAAATGATCAGCTTGGAACACTGTGATTTTGATATAATAACCGATAAGCAAAATTAGATAAATTCAGGCTTGCAACTGCTGAGGTACTTTCAAAAAGGTGAGAAAAGTGACAAATAATACAAAATAAGTGACTAAAGTGATTAAACATTGAAAAAAAAGCGACTTTTTTTCTCCTCTTGATTACAGATGCTATTATTAAGATTTTTCTATCTGTTTTAACTCTAAATCATATGATTTATGCAAGACAACGATTTTAGCGCCAAATACAAAAAAAGGTTAAAAATTTTGTTTAACACGACTCAACATTGCTTTTTATTCGAGAAAATCTATAAATTAGATTTGAAAACAAAAATACATTAATTTTATAATCACAATTTTCTACATATATTAATGATGTTTTGAAATATGTACATAGCTAGATTAGAGGATCTAAACAAAAACTGTGAAGAAAAAGAAAAAGAGAAATGTGTGCTTTGACGTGAATTACTTTAATGTATTAAATGTACATCTCAGTGCAAATGTAGATTTCAGGAACTTCTTTACGACTTTTTAAAATCATTAAATTCTGGAAACCATACGAAGAATTACATTTTAATAAGAAAAATAAGATTAGAGCATCACATTTTTGGTCTTTTATTAAAATATTTTATTATTAATTCAGATTTTCTGTTTTTCAACAACAGACTTTTGCTGTGATACACCATGAAAAAAGTGACTAAAAGTGACTGTTTACTTAAAAAAGTGACTAAAAGTGATCAATTGTAAAAAAAAGTGACTAAAAGTGAGAAAAGTGACAGAATTGCAAGCCTGCACGTACTAAATTTCAAAACAAAATGAAAAAACTCATATTTATATACTTATATTATCCTTTAAAACGTAACAATTGTATACATAATTAAAAAAATCAATTGTTGACTGCCTACAATTTTTTCTATGAAGCTTATTGATAAATTGTTCGTAAACATAATGTATTTTCATTATTATTATCGAAATCCTTTTCCCGATTTTTTATTCATTTGTATGTTAAAATGATCACTTTACGGAATCGTTACATCATTAATGGGATCCATTTCGAACCTCATTTTAACTGGAAAGGAATATTCACAATGTAGTCAGAAAGAATCCATTCTTTTCCTTCCTTTCGCTGATGTTTGAATGTACGAGAATTCTCCCTCTTCCACCCAGGGAAATGGGGAACGAACAAAGGAGTGGAAAATTACAAGTTTTTGGAATTTTTCAAACATATGCACACCCTACTAGTGATCAATGGTCAGATAAGCAGAAGGCAACACATTCTTATCGGAACTGAAAGTATTCACATTTTATGCCTTGATCGCTTACATGCAGCTTGTCCGTGAAACCAAAAACCAAAATGATTTAGCATTAAACCAAAAGATCGAAATTTTAATTCGTTATGACAGGTTGATTATGATAATGAACAATTTTTCAATGCTCTTAGAAAATTGTAAACAGTCAACAATGGATCAATTTTTTTTATTATGTATTCAGTTCTTATGTGTTAACTCCGTGGGTACGATTTCTTACCGGCCGAAGCACTTAAAGACGGGCTTCCGGAAGGAGAAAATAGGGGTGATAGGTATGCTAGCACATCTACCCAGCTTTACGACAGTTGACAGTCTCATTGATTACTGATTTAGGCCACATTTTGAGTTGCTTTCCTTAGCAATCAATTTTTACATTTTTATTCTCTAATATAATTCGAAACTTATATTATGCTGATATAATATATATATAATATATATAATGTGTGTTTGAGTGTATTGTATATATATATAATGCATATATATATTATATATATGTGTATATATATGTATATATATGTAAATATATATATATATATTACATATATAAATTATATATATATATATTATGTATATTTATATAAAAAAATATGTGTATATATATATATATATATATTATATGTGTGTGTTTTGAAATATATATTTTTATGTATTTTATATATGCATATATATAATATATATATATTTATATGTTTATATATATGTATATGTATAAAAATGCATATATATATATATGTATATATATATATTATATATATATATATATATATTTTATATATATATATATGATATATAAATTTGTATATATATATGTATATATTATGTATATATATATATGTAATATATTTAATATATATATTAGAATATATTTGTGTATATATGTATTTGAATATATAGTATATATGTATATATATATTTATATATTTATAAAAGATATATGTATGTATAAAAAATATATATATATATATATATGATATGTTATATATGTATATATATATATATATATATATTTATTTGTGCTGTATGTATATTTAAGATATATATATTTAAACATATATATATATTTATAATGTATAAATGTATATATATTTATATGTGAAAAATTTATATATGTGTGTTTGTATATGTATATATATATGTATTGGTATATATATATGCATTATGTATATATATATGTATGTATATATTTATAATATATATATTATTTGTATATATATATGTATATTTTATATATGTAGTATATATGATATGTTTATATATGTAATATGTATATATATGTATATATATATATATATATATATATATACAATTTAAAACATATAAATATATTTATATACATATATTCATATATATTATATATAAATATATATAATATATATATATTATTATATTTTTATAATATGAGAATGGGACAGTCCATTTTACATTTTCACTGCTGAACATTTAGGACTTAATAGTAAAATCATCTGCTCTTGTCATCCTTAAAGAGTTAAAGGATAATATACAGTACATAAATATAAGGTGTGTTTTTCCATTTTGTTTTGAAATTGTATATGGAAATTAAAGAGGGGGGGGGGGTAAATTTATCTAATTTTGCAAATCGTTTATTGCTATCAAAATGGATCACATTAATCATAGCCCACTGCATTATTACACACTTACCACTCTTTTTCTCCAGAAAGATGAACAAAAGATCAAATTGAAAATCTTTATAATTTTCTAACAAACAATCAAATCTAACCCTCAAAATATATTATTATTATCATATTTTATTAGATTTTATTTGATATCCATGCATTTTAATAAAAAGAGAAAATAGCAATCTTGATAAAACATATATGGTGAACAAAAAAAGAATAGGGCCAATAATGAAAGAACATAAAACATTCTTACCTGTCCTTTTTCTATTCTAATAATTTTTTCTATTAAATTGGAAGACAATGGTCCCATCTTTTTAAACCTGCAACAGATTTAATAATAAAAGCTTTTGAAACAAAACCTGTAGGTAAAAGTAAAATTTATATACATATGCTTAAGTATGTATGAATATACACTCTTAAGCATGCACATGTTTATATACATATATATCTAATGTAAAAACTTAATACTTTAATCCTAAACTAAAATTACTAACTCCTCTATTTAAAAAAACCTTCAAATCCTCAATTTCTTCATCTTTTTAGTCGCATTTCGGTGTTAAACTCTTTTGTTTCCTTCCTGTTGGCGAGCTTAACTCGACAACCTATTTTGATGGTTAAGAGCACTTCTAATTTGCAGAGTTAACGAATTCCTTTCTCAAGCGGTTAGCGTCCCCAAGGTTATATAAGGCTGCGCGACCATCCTTTGTTGGACTTTTGCTCTGGACGTTGCGAATAAAAATGCTACAAAACTTCTCCTGAAAAATGTTATTCTCTTTCGGTGAAGACTACATCCCGTCGACTCGATGTGTTGCTTCCTCGTAGCATAGCAGGCCACGCAATGTTTCATATATATATACACACACATACACAGGTAGGAGCTGGCTTTGGATACCGCCTGCATGAAATGTAATATTCGTTCACCACCTATTATTGCATTCCAGATACAGGGTATCTGCCAAAAATAAAATTTTTCAAATCCATGACTTTTCATGACTTTCCCTGATTTAGCAGATCATTTTCCATGACTTTAAAAAGCTTTCGTTAAAAGTATATATGAATAAAACTTCTGATGTACATACAAATAAAATATATGCTTTTAGAGAAATTACAGGAATTTTATCATAAAAAAACTATAAACTTACTTTATAAGTGTTAATAAACTCACATACATAAAAATAAATTGTTGTATCTACATACCTAAGTTTAATCCTATAGCCATTTTTCAATCAAAATGTTTCCAATTTGAATTCAGGGTACTTTGGTATTATCCGGGTGACCATGAATAATAGCCAAATATAACCCTATAATGTTTATATACAATATCCCTAGAGATAAACTTATATTTTGTGCAAAAATCTTAACTAATTTTTATTAAAAAATAATTATTATATTAATAAAATTTTAATCCACAATTTAAGAAAAAAAACCAGAATAATATACATTTACCCACCCATTAAGCTTTCTTGCTTTGAGTTTCCTTGGTGAACAAATTTTACTTGGCAATAGGGTCAATAGGATAATACATAAATACCGAACTCAGTAACTTCAGTCAAATGACAAGTAAATATAGAATTAAACAATTCAATGCATTTTTTTTAATCGGTAGTTTAGCGGATCCATGACTTTCCATGACTTTTACTCATTTTGCTTGAAAAATCATGACTTTCCATGACAAAATTAATCCATTGTCTAAATCCATGATTTTCCATGACTTTCCAGGTGCGCGGAAACCATGAATATAATATTTGACTACCCTTTATCAATGTGTATACCAAGTAAATATTCTTTCAGCTGTGCTTGTATGCATGCATGCACTGCACACGTACTAGCTCCAGCCCTGCGTGTGTGTGTGTATATATATATATATATATATATATATATATGAAATAAGCAAACTGGATCCATATTTATAAGGGAAAACCCCTTTGAGTTGCCCCTATTATTTTCCTCAGCCTGGACAAACCGGGCTGCCAAGAGTCCTATTAAACTTCTGTCATGAATACATCACTCGTCAAGGCCAAACGTCATTTTTATATCATTTCATCAAAATAAGGACAAAATTCAGAGGATATCTGAACCAGACAGTGTCAGAATACTCTTCGTATACCACACAGTATCAGAATACCTCAAAATAAATCAGTTATTTACTTTTAGTGTTTTAAAATGGTCTTTTGTAAAAAATAGTAATACAGTTGAAATGAGTAAGTTGAAATCAATAAAATAGTGAAATCAGATGAGGCCATTTGAAATCCTGACTTCATTTGCCTTTATATTGCCCCTCCCGAACAATGACATTGGAAGAGGGGGGTCCCCCAAAAATAATACTGCTGTCATACATAAACTCTGAGAATATTACAATTAAAATAATTCACCACAAGTATGGAAATATGCTCCATTTTATATAAGTCAGAAAATAAAAAAAAAAATTATATTAAGCTTAATTGCAGATGCCCCATCCATCCTTATTCTTCCCTATACATACACATATAGTACATATACATCACCCAATGATTTTAAGCACAGTTCTCCTGTTGACTCATTGACATGCCTAAAATTTTACAAGCAATTTCTGCATGTGTGTGTGTGTGGGGGGGGGGGGTAAGTATCGCGTCCGTCTCTGTCGGGGATCAAAGAAAAAATGTGTCGGCTAAAGTGAGCTTTTGGTTTATTGTAAGGCGCCGAACATTTCAAAATGCTGAACAATTGGAAAACAGCAGTAATGGTCTCTTTTCGATGCACGGACGTTAGTGTCAAATCTGCCGTTTTGTCAAGGCACCGACAGAAAGAAGAAATTGTTCTTTGTGCTACCGCATCAGCTACTCCAAGGACGAAGGTCAACTGGGGGGGTCAATCTCCCCCAAAACCGAGGTTTTCAGTTTGACAAAGGAAAAACGGGAGGTGACTCCCGACTGAACTTACAAATGAGAAGGTTGCTGAGAATGAGATCCTCTCTCGACGATTTTATCTATAGTTTCCTTTAAATGTTTTTTGTTGGAATAAATCAACATTGTTAAGTTTGAACTTCTCTACGGCTGATTATTTCGTCTCCATACCTGCTCCCTATAAGAAACCCACGTGAAGTCATACCCAAATGACTTACAATTGGAAATAGAACGTTCGCAGACCTCTCGGCGAGTTTACAGGGGGGGAAGCAAACTAGCTTTTATTTGGTTTCTCAGGACTAAGCTAAAGAAATTGCAGTATGAATCCTTCAGCAGACACAAAAGTCAAAAATTCAGGAAAAAAGAAGAAAGAAAATGCAGAAAAGAGGAGAAAAAAAAAAAAAGAATGGAAATAACTTTAAGGAACCGTATTTTTTCGTTTGTTGTACTCGAACCTTTAAGAAAAATGCTAGATTTCACAAAATATAACTTTGCAGTACAGATGTAACTGAAAAAACGATTAAGATTTACAAAAAAAAATTTATCTTTAATGATTTAAATTGACTAAAATAAAATAAATGACTAATTATAAATTAAAATGGCAAAAATATGAAGACTAGTGCAAAAATAATTTTATCCTTAATAATTGCTTACTGTTTATATATATAGAATTGATCTGTAATCTTCTGTTTATGTGATACTGATATCAAGATAGTTTAAGGAATTTTTTTTCCAATACAACATAAGATGTTTTCTTTCCTTGATAATGTGAACCAAAAAAATTTTATTTTAGAATTGATTTTTATAACTGCAGAAAAGATTTTAAAAAATGGATAAAAACCTCGTGAATATCTAAAGAAAGGATTCTCTTGAATAATTCCTAAGATTCACTGTAGATGCATTACAGTCGAACTCGTTTATAACGAGCTCAAAGGGACCATAATATTTACTCGTTAAATCCGAGTGCTCGTAATAAACGGGTCCTTAAAGTGTCTTAGGAAGTCAAATGATTGAGTTTACTTAGATTTAATTAATACTTACTTACTTTAATTACATTAATTTAACTAAATAATTTTCTTAATTTAATGAGAATTAACCCCCCCCCCCCCATCAGCGAAAAATTTCTAGTTGCGCTACAATCTGAAATAAAAAAAGCAATAAACGGAAAGAAAAATAAAGGAAAAGATTCTTATGACTCCTTGGTCTATAAGTTGGATAACAAATGTAGAATTTGGTAGCAAATATTCGATTGCACGGGATTTGTGAACACTCCCTATTGACATTGAAATGCTGGAGGAATTTTTGCTACAAAAGTATTAAACCATGGAGAAAAAAAAAAAAAAAAGATAAGACAGAAAGACTAAAAAGATGAGAAAAAAGATTGCAAGACAGAAAAATATTGCTAGCTAAAACCAGGTCTTGCCCATTAAAAGCGACTTCAGTTCCATAGATTAAATATTGATCCAATCAAATAATCTTGCTGCCCTCGATAAATCCGAGATCTCGTTATAAACGAGTTTGACTGTATTAGCATTATAAAACAAGAGAAAAACTCTGAGACCACAATTTAATAATTTGAAATAAAGAAAGAAGAGATTTCTAAAAAAATGGAAAAGGGGGGGGGGGAGGTCTGCTTCAGTAGATTCAAAACTCAAGAAATCAGTTTGAGCCATTTGAAATCCAGATGCCAGTTGCCTTTATAATGCCCCCTCCCAACAATGACATAGGAAAGGGGGAGACCCAAAATATAATACTGTATTTACGCCCCAAAGCACTATAATCAGGTATTCATAAGCATTGCAAAAGAAGCTAATAAGCAAAAGAATTGAATTCAGAGAACATATATATGCCATACCATACCTTTTATACAGATTCCGAGCATCTTGAATGCCACCTTGGAGAGCAGTAGCTTCTAGATACATTTCTTTCAAAAACGAACTGTCACCTTTGTATTTTTTTATTCCATCCTGAAAACGGTAAAATTTCAGTAAATCCACATTTCTATTTTTGGAGTGCGGTAAAATTCAAAAACATGCTAAAATAATATTTTACCATAAAATATATTTTTAATGTTTTTCAGTGATGTAGCATGCAATCTACCACTTTTCGGTAGTTATTTATTTCTTAGATGGTGCCACTAAAATATTTTTAAATAGGAAATTAAATACGAATACTTAAGAAAAAATATATGGAAATTCTTTTAAATAATTTAAATACCTATTAATTCATTTAAGTTTAAATTTTTTCCAATATGTCAAAATAAAAGCATGTGTATATTAGTTCTTTTTAGTTATACTGCATAATTGCTGTTTATGAGAAAAATCAAATATTTTTCCTACAATTTTAGAGGAATTTTTTTTCTTCATCCAAATTTCTTTTTTATACTCTAATTATAATCCTACTATTATGAATAATTACTATGTTTTTACATAAACTCAACTATTTGTACAAATTTGATAATTACTCATGCATTATATATATATATATATATATATGTATGTATATATGTGTGTGTGTGTGTGTGTGTGTGTGTGTGTGTGTATATAATGTTCTTGGTACATATATATACTTGCTATTCATTCAAAAATGGCTGGATCATTCATCATAAAACTTTGCACAGTAATTTAGGCAACCCTTAAAAGGTTTTAGAAAGGTCAAATTATTTTGAGATTAAGATCAGGATGGAGATATGCTTTTTATTACATATAGAAAGATGCCATTGTATATATTTATCTTTAATGATGTGCTAAAATAATTATTTTAATACTTAATTTAAATCTTTAAAGTGATTTATCTAATGATAATTTAAATGTATTTTAAAATAATATTGTGTGTTAATTTTTGACTAAATTTATTTTGATTATTTAATTTTTATTTGGCACATTTCTTTTTTTTTAATTTTGCTATTTTGATTCATGCCTCTCCATAACATAGCTAGAAGTAAGAATGCAATTGTTTGGAAAATTAAAAGTATTAGACATTTATGTCACATTCTCAACATTCTTATTTCTATAAATACCTTGGTTCTCTTTAAATAACCTTGTCAAAAATGTAGTATATGCCTGGAGGGCCTCACAGCCATATGGGCCCGGTTCAGTGCTTGATTGTCAAAAATGATGTAAAATGTAGGTCTACAGCAAGTATTAATTAATATATACTAACAAGAACTTTTTTTTATATACAATTTAAAACTGTGTGTTATTCATTTTATGATAATAAGTTACTTTATTTTTTAAATTTAATTTTTATTAATTTTTTACCATGTTTTTGTATTTTTTCAAATTTTTGAAAAAAAAAATTAGGTGAATAAAAGTTTTTTTTTTAATATTTGTTTTTTAAATCCCTATACTTTTATTTTACTTTTTTACTTTTATTTATGCTTATACATAGAGTGAAAATAACATTCCTAAATTACCTCAAAAACTTCCATTAACTTTTGGGGATCACTTATCGATAACCAATCTATCTCTAGTTTCCAGACTGGAGTAACATCCTAAAAAGAAACAAAAGATAATAAAGAACAGCATACGCCATATACATATTTAATTCTTATATTCGTTTTACCATAGCTTGATACTAACTGCTTTCACACTGTTCGTATCCTATCACTTAGCTTCAATACTGTTTTCACTTAGCTCCATGTAACAGCAAAATCTTGATTATTTGAGCTTTAATTAACCAAGCTTTATGTTAATCAAGCTGAATTTAAAAATAATTTTGTTGAAAGTTGAAATAATACTGTCTATCTTGTCATTTGCACTTCTATCTCCCAAACACATAACATTGGTTTTAATAGTGATCTGGGGTAAAAGTGAGCCAGCTAATAAGAATGCTAATACACTGTCTACCAATAAGTATTTGGACACCTATACAAATGACAATATCTGTGATCTTGAGGTACGTCACGGCCTCCACCGGTATACATCGTGTAGGAAACGGCATCAGCATTACTCGCAAGCAAGATGTTGGAGCTCTCTGATTTCCAGAAAGGTATAATTATCGGGTATCACAAATGGGGCCAATCCTTAAGGGACATATCTAGCGATCTGAAGTACCCAAAATAGACAGTGGCCTATGGGATTAAGAAGTGGAAGGTGAACAGTGAAATGTGCCCCGACCTACGAAACTGGGAGATAGAGTGCTGTCCAGAGAAGCCTTTGTTCACAAAGTCCAACCACGCTGCTTGGTTAATGTGATGCAAAACACATCGAAATTGGACTGTACATCAGACGGAAATGGGTTCTTTGGAGCAACAAATCAAGGTTCACCCTTTACCATTTGGACGGCAGGGTCTGGGTCTGGCATCTGCCTGGAGAATATCTCCTACCAGAATGCATTGTACCAACACTCAAGTTCGGCGGAAGTGGAATTACGGTCTGGGGGTGTTGCTCCTCGTATGGGCTATGAAACTTGCTCCCCATTCATGGTAAGCTCAACGCCGATGCCTGCTGCACTATTTTGGATGATAATGTGCTACCTACGTTGTGGCAGTTTTACAGGTTGGACCCCTATTTCTTTCAGGGCAAAAATGCCATTTGTCATGTTTCGAGGTTAACCAAGGCTTGGTATGGTGCCAATGGAGTTCATTGAATGGACAGACCTGAACCTTATCGAAAACTTCTGGGACAAGTTGGATTGCCGAATGAAGGGGTGCATTACATGTCCAAAATCGGCAAAGGAAGTTGTTTGTCTGCTCCAAGCCAAGTGGAAGAGATTACCACTACCTGTAATACAAAGACTTGTGGAAAGTATGCCCCAGAGAGTTCACGCTGTCATTGCCTCTTGTGGAGGCTCTACCAACTATTGATTTTGAATAAAGTTAGTTTTTCTTTTCTATCACAGGTGTCCAAATACTTATTGGAAAACACTGTATCACATGAGGATGCTTAAGAAGAGAAACTAGTTACATTAAAGGCCTAAGAGTAGGGAGCTAAACAGAAGATAATTTGAAGCCCAGTGGCATTTGGATAGTATTATATATGGTGGAGGATTATATATTTGTCATATAAGAAAACTGATAGGAAATCACAAGACAACTGCAGATCTCGTCAATAGAGAAATTTATCACGTTCCAATTTAAAAATTAAGGAGTTTTTAAGGACCTTTGACAAAAATTAAGGAGTTTTAAGAGCCCTTAAAAATGAAAGCTAAAATTAAGGAGTTTTTAAGGACTTTTAAGATCAGTGGAAACCCTGTGCTTGGGTGCCAATTTATGTGAGTTTTTAAAATATATTCTTACAGATATTAATATAAAAAGAATTTTATATTAACATACTATTAATATAAAATTCAAGTCTATAAAAATTTTCACTTTGTTAAATTACTTAAAAATAATGTTATCATCAAGTAAAAATTTTTAATTTAAATTTTTTTTTTAACACTAGAAGATTCATTTCTCGATACATTTGGCCTTTTACTGACCTTTTTATAACAACTCTGACAAGTAGACATATAGTAATTTAAAAAAAAATAAATAAAACTTGGTATTTAGCAAGTCCCAGTCTATCCAGATTCCATCCCAACTTTACAATCGTGAATTAACAAAACAAACCCGAGGCAAAAACAAAACAAAACTTACATCTTCTTTTATAGAAGATAGTGCTTCTTTAAAGAGTGTCAAAATTTCTTCTTTTGACTTTCCACATTGAATATGAAGAGTGATGCATTTTGTCCACAGTGAAACTTTATTCCATCGCTGAGCAGCAGACAAGGAAATCAAAAGAGCATCCTCTACTTCACCATTTTTAAACAACATTTCAATCTGAAATAACATACACAAGAAGCTTGATATCATCATTCTTACAAACTTATCATAATATTTCAAAGGACAAAAGAAATACAAAATGACAGATTTTGACCCAAAATATGAAATGATTTTTAATTCTAAGAAAATTAAATTAAGTATACACTATGAATATCAAAAGAAATTTTTCGATTAGCATGATTATTTTACTGCACCAAAATTTGTTTTTTGCCATGCACAGGTTTGCAACTGCTGAGGTACTTTGAAAAAGGTGAGAAATGTGACAAATAATACAGAATAAATGACTAAAAAGTGAAAAAAAAGCAATTTTTTTTCTCCTCTTGATTACAGATGCTATTAAAGATTTTTCTATTTATTTTAACTCGAAATCAAATGATTCATGCAAGACACAATTTTAACGTCAAATACAAAAAAGGTTAAAAATTTTGTTTAACGCAACTCAACATTGCTTTTTATTCAAGAAAATCTATAAATTAGACTTGAATACATACAATACATGCCTTATATAATAATAGCCTAAGTTATCTGTCCGTCTGTCCTCGATTTTATGAAGCGGTTGGACCTGGAATGGATAGAGGCATCCATAGTTAGCAAAATTCATAGCGAGTATTGTTTATCTTCTCCCAAACTATAGATCCGATTCTAAAATAAATTAATATAAATATACTTCATATCACAGCGAAAAATACTGCCTTCTTTAAGGTGTTTGAAATCCACCCCTTCCCCTCTTTTCGAGCTTTTAATGCCATTATTTTCCCCGGTTAAGTGCAGGCAATTAAATTTATTAATTTATCCCATAATATATAAGTAAAAATAACATTTTTCTAGCATTATGACATCATTCCTTTAACCATCTCATTGAATCATTTCTTATTTTAAATTATTTAAATTATGCCTTATTTTCATGCGTTTTATTGTTTATCTTAGATATCACGTAAATAATTTTCTTTTATATTTGGCTTAAATAATAGATTAAGTACATATGTGATCATTTTAAATTGAATCATGAATTATTTTTTGCCTCATAAGGTACTTTACAATTTTGGAAAATTAAAAATTTTGCTGATCTCATCATATGATGGGCTATATGCTAGTTAATTTTATAATCACAATTTTCTGCATATATTAATGATGTTTTGAAATAGGTACATAGCTAGATTAGAGTAGCGAAACAAAAATTGTGAAGTAAAAGGAAAAGAGAAATGTGTGCTTTGACGAACATTACTTTAATGTATAAATGTACATTTCAGTACAAATGTACATTTCAGGAACTTCTTTACAACTGTTTAAAATCACTACATTCTGGAAACCATACGACTAATTACATTTTAATAAGAAAAATAAGATTAGAGCACCGCATTTTAGGTCTTTTATTAAAATATTTTGTTATTAATTCAGATTTCCTTTTTTCAACAACAGATTTTTGCTGTGATACACCATGAAAAAAGTGACCGTTTACGTAAAAAAGTGACTAAAAGTGATCAAGTGTAAAAAAAGCAGGGCTTTGAACCGGAACTGAACCGAAAATCGAAAACCGGAAAAAACCGTTATTTTGGTCGGAACGAAAACCGGAACTGAACCGAAAAAAATATCGGTTTATTTCGGTTCGATATATTTTTCAGTCATTTTGTTACTGTTACCAACTTATCAATATTTTCTAATTTAACGTCAACTTTATAATTATCATTACATGTATACTGCTTCTCGATTTCCTATTTTGATATTCACTAGTATTTTTCTGTTTCAGTTTCGCATGAAACTACTTGTAGAAGACATATTTAATTCAGTTGATTAAACTAGAAGTATAGATGATTTTTTAAGAAAAATATCGAGTTATATTTTATTTTTCACATCTCAGCATGCGATCATCCACGGATGTTTGTATAGACTGTTTAGATCAGGGAGGAGTAAATAGACAGGAGAGGCCCTAAGTGACGTAGCATGAAGCATCTATCAAATCTTCTGCGCATCAAATGGGTGTTTGGTAATGGCGGCGATTCAAATGTTTCGTAATAGTAGTATTTCATTAGGCCTGCTGTTTGTATCAATTCACATAGTGTACCCATTAAAAAAAGAATAAAAATCTTTTAAATTTTGATAGAATTACATTTTTTGTTTATGATAGAATTATATTTTTAGTACAAATAAGAATATACATAAAATGAAATTATTCATTTGGAACTGAAACGAAAACAGTTATTTTTGGCGGAGCGAAAACCGGAACTGAACCGATATTAATTTTTTAGCTGAACCGGAACAAAAAAAATTACGGTTCGAAGCCCTGAAAAAAAGTGACTAAAGGTAAGAAAAGTGACAGAATTGCAAGCCTGAATTTATACTAGCAAAAACCTTACAGAATTTCTAATTAACAATTATTTAAAATCTCCTCAAAAGGAATTTTCCCTTTTTTTATAATTCAGATTTTTTTTTTTCAACAATAGAAAGAACCGGAAATCCAGGCAGGGTCCAAAATAGCCTTACAAGGCGATGGTACTTGGAAAGAGAGGTGGGTCTGAACAGTCAAGGGGTGATGCACTTGTAAGACGTCATTGAGTTCGATAAGTTTCCCCCTCCCACCAGTAGCTGTCCAACCAACGATTCAACAATGTACTTACTTACCCAAGGCCCTCTGCCAACCTACAAGAGCCGCACATGCAAAATAATACAGAAGGTTTCTATTCGGCCATGTCGAGTGATTGTAGCGCTTGGGCTAAGAACAAAATACAGTTCAGTACATTGTCGGACCCCGAGATACACCATAAAAAAAGTGACTGTTTCCTTAAAAAAGTGACTAAAAGTAATCAATTGTAAAAAAAAGTGACAGAATCGCAAGCCTGCATGCACTCTTATTTTAAACTTTTAAAAATAATATTTTCCAGTTTGATAATTTTTATATCGAATTAGTCACTTCAAAATGATCCAGGTGCATTACTTTTATGCATTCCTTATTCATAATTTTTATTAACATGTTTGTCATGAAACTGAATATACTTCTGAAAACCACAATTTATATAGGACTTAATAACACAAACCAGCAAAAACATTGTATAATTTTAAATAATTATCTTATATAAATATTTTTTTAACATAAGAGAAAATTGATACCTAGTTTTGCTTCTATTTAAGTTTTAAACATAGAAAGAAAAAAATAAAAGCCATTGATTAAAAATTGGCAATTAACTAAAAAATAAATAGTTATTCTTACCCAATGTATATAGTATTCCAAAGATAAGCAGTTTGCTCCAGCAGCCATTTTCATTTTTTCAATAACACTGGCTTGAAGCTTTAATAAAATTAAAGTAAAAATTATCAGCAAAAGCTCATGGTTGAAAGCAATCAGAATTGGAAAAAAATCATGATTTTATTTTTTTTTAATTTTTTAATCAGATTTATTTGATTAAAATCAGATTTTTTTATTTAAATCGAGATTTTTATTTATTTTTTTCTGAATACTAATTTTAGTTGTTGTTTTTATGTTTTTTGCAATATACATAGAATAGTTTGTTATAAGAAGTAACATCTTATCTATCTAGTATATTCTACACACTGATTACCTGAAATTAAATATGTAAATTTTAATCTCAATACATTCCATTATTTTGTAATTGGATAGTGCAAACTAAAAAAAAATGTCAATTTAAAGAAATTAAATATTCTTTTAATGCAAACTATTTATTTAAAAAAACAAATCACAATTATTTCAATATTTTTTAAACATTGAATTATGGATTTAATTGTTTCGATAAAAACACTAGCTTTTATGCTTTATCCATTTCTAATTGGTTACGAAGGCTAGAATGAAGAAAACTGTCTTTCCATTCCAGTAGATGAAGCCACGGCTGTTGTTATTTGGTAGACAAACTGGATTTCAAGTTCCATAATACTCTCTTTACCTCCCACTACATAAAATGAATTCCACTAGTCATAACTAGTCATTGTACTTACCCTTACTCCATACTTTCTGATAACAACCCCTCCATTCTTGGAAAGCACATGCTATCTATTGACACTTATTGACTTATTGGTACTACTGTGCTGACTGATTCCCAATTCTCTTGTCTTTGGAATATAGGCTTTAAATGAAGTGAAAAAAAAAAATGATTTAAATCCATGATTTTTTCAAAAAAATCAACTGATTTAAATCGTGCCAACCCTGATTGTTGTTTTTTCATATTTTTTCCAATATACATGGAATAGTTTGTTATAAGTAACATCTTATCTATCTAGTATATTCTACACACTGATTACCTAAAATTAAATATATAAATTTTAATCTAAATGCATTCCATTATTTTGTAATTGGATATTTCAAAATAATAAAGATGTAAATTTAAAGAAGAAATTAAATATTCTTTTAACACAAACTATTTATTTAAAAAAACAAGTCACAATTATTTCAATACTTTTTAAGCACCGAATTATGGATTTAATTTTTTCAATAAAAACACTTTGATGCTTTATCCACTCCTAATTGGTTACGAAGGCTAGAATAAACTATAAAATGAGGCCATTACCTTATTTTTCTTGTTGGCTTTAGCACAACGCAACAAGCTAAATAGGAAATCGAGATAAAAATTCCACATTCTTTCTAAAGAAATAAAAAAAAAAAAATGAGTTAGAAAAGTATTCTGAGATGAATACAAATACATAGAACAAAAACAGTTCAACTTATTATATATATTTAGAATTTATCGTAACACCTAGTGACTTCCATAAATACAAATTATAACTAGTTGTTAAAGGAAAATTTTTGAAAAATGAAAAAACCTAGACTACTGTTTATGAACTCTAAATTTCTTTTATATACTTATAACAGCAAAATAATATATAATATATATAGTCAAACCTGTCTATTTCCAAACCTGCTTATCTCGAAAACCTGTCTATGTCGAATTTTTTCAATTTCCTACATTTTCAATAAAAATTTAGTACTTTCCAAACCTATTATTTTAAACCTGTCTATATCGAATTTTCGTAAGAAGCACAACATTCCAGTTTAGAGCCTTATTGCGTTGACAACCGCACAAGTTCCATTTCCCGAAAATACACTTCTCATTTTCTTTCTAGGTTATTTGGTCAAATGGGTAATTGTACTAAAATGGGTTCTCTGCTCTGTAAATAAGGGATGGGGGTTGAGGAAAGCAATAGAAGGAAACCGAAGAGCAACCAACCGGCAGGAAACTGATGAAAACCCGAAGGAATGGATGATTATCAGAGAAACTGAATACTGACACTTCATTTAAAGACTTTAGAAAAAATAGATGAATCAGTGGTAACAAGCGGAACATTATTAACTGATTCCGAAATTTTAGAAACGTTCGTGGAACTTCTAAGAATAAAGAGTATTATGGCAAAGTGGACAACATCAATGTAGAAAAGTTGTTACACGAAAAAAAAAAAAAAGTTATTGAAAGATTTTTTTTTTTTTTTTTTTGAATAAGAAATATTGATCAATTTATTAGCCACTGTCTCAAAACTACAAAAAACTGTCCAATCCAAAAAATTTTTGCATCAAAAACTCCTAATGGATTACTTTCTTTAAGGTATGTAAATAAAACTGAAAGTACTTCAAATTTTCAATCTTTTGTATTATGTAAAGAAATTTTCTTAGTGTATTTTCATAAAACCTGCATATCTCTAATTTTTTTTTTACTCTTTTTTTACTCTTTTTTTACTCTCGAATCTTACTTTAGATTCAAGATAGACAGGTTTGACTGTGTATATATATATATATATATTCAAATTCAGTTGATGCACAAATGCTAATATGGTATGACAAAGTACATATGTGGTTCGATGCTATTTACTAAAAATATACCCAAATTATGAACATTTCTCTTTAATCTTTCATAGATGGAAACTATGTTAAATAAATATTTTTACAATCAACATATGATCCTTGACTTTTTTTTAAGCATATAAAAATTTACAGTTTTTAAAATTATTGCACATCATTGTACCAAAAATTTCAGTTCTGAAAAAGCAAATACAAACCTGTGGGTAAAGTATTAACAGCTTCATTGTATTTAGAATATATCTCTTCATAAATCTTTTGCACTACAACCTCTACAAAAATATAAAGAAAAGTTTTAATAAATTCAATAAAAAATTACCTGCTATAACTACAAATTATTCATATTGAAGAATTAAAATTTTATTAAGTTGTTTTCTGATTCTGTGAAATTATTAGACCAACGTAATAAATAAACACTACAATCCTTATTCTTAAACTGTTGTGTACTGTTAAAATAATAAACTTTTAACTTTTAATATTTATATAATTTATCAGCAAGTTATAATGTTATTAATATGAAATTAAACTTTATAAATAAAGTTTTCTATTTATCATACACTTCAGCCAAGAAAATAATTCTACATATTTTCTTAAATCACTTTACAGAAAAATCATTCAAAATGAAGCCATGTCTCACAATGATAATATGATAATTTATATAATAATATCCTGAAAATAATTTAATTTAGTTATACTATGATTTAGTTGATTTACCATTCGCATAGAAATCTATAGACATGCCAACCCTCAAAAGTTCAAAATCCTACAGTAACTTATGTTTATTGATCAATGAAACAACTAAAAAATTTTTTAATCCCTATTTTTTTTTCTTTTTTTTTTTTAAGAAAAAAAAATGTGTATATATGAGCAGGTGCTGCCATCTGTTATTCTTTATGAAGGATATTTGTAAATTTTATTATAAAAATAATTTTTAACAGCAGATACTATGTGGCGGTGTATAATACGCATTAGAAGAAAATTTAAACTTTTTAACGTATAATCTGCAGATTATACGCAGGAAATAAGGATACATATATGTATGTTACAGTGAGTTTATAATCTGGCATGAAGTTTAGATGTATTTCAACATCATTTGTCTCATTACATGATGTGAATTCATGGTCACCCTATAATACAAATAAATAAACATACTCCCAATAACTAATTTCTTAAAATACAATCATTTTTACAAAGTGGTGCAGTTTAGCCTCATGTACAACCAACTGGTACAGGAGCCAAAAAAGGTTAGGAAACACTGATTTAATATATCCATTACTGTTTTTTATTTATTCCATCCAATGCTAGATATTGAAATGCTTTTCTATTGCAAAATGCTGATTGCAGTCTGATCACATTTATACCATTAGCCCCAATTTTGCACAAGAAGTAAATTTCGTTTTATTGAAGCAAAAATTAGCACAAACGATAAGTTTAATATTTTCTCTTTTGAAAATCATACCAGGGTTCCCAGACTATTTCCAGAACAAATATTAAGGACTCTTTAAGGAATTTCTAAGGACCAAAGTAACTTTTTATAAGGACCTACTTGAAATACACGGCATAACAACATAAACCTTATTTCCCGAGGAGCATGTTTTAATACTTATGAACCAGACACGGCATGTCCAATAAATGCCCTACAACAATTCAGAATTAAATTTTTAAAAATGCCTAAAAATTAATATAAGATAATCTATTTGACAAAAACTAATTTTGAAAAATGTACGTCCAAAGTTTTTGGAGTGATCAAACTAAAAATAAATTGTGAATAAAAACAATATTACAAACAGTACTTCCTGAGGGTTTAAAATTGACTCTGATATATGTTTATATATGTGTGTGCGTGTATGTATATACTAGCTGATTATACCCAACGTTGCCTGGGAAAGAAGAAAGTTTCAGACTTTTTTATTACATTTAATGCAAGGAAAATTAAACTTCCATAAGTAACTGAGATATCTACAACCCCACCCCCCACCCTCCATGCTTTGTTTAATTGAAATCTGCATGACTGTTAGCTTAAAAGGGTTAGCTGACTTTATAAACCTGTTAGCTTATTGAAAGCTATAATAGAATAATAGTTAAAGTAGAAGCATTTTGCCCTATTAATCCTGAACAGTATTAAGACAAACGTTAGCATCACTTAAAAGTACATTTATTAAACGTAAAAGAAAATAAATATCGGCTAACTGCCGTACACACATGGCAGCACAACCACACGGACTGACTGATACATAGCCTTTTCCCCCGAGTACTTATCAGTAGGGAAAGAAACGATCTTCAAACGTATGCAATACATCACGGCTCGAATGAAAAATGCATGCATAATATATACATGCTAATATCGTCAGTGGTTATGAGATGGGTAATAAAATATTTAAATTACTTATAAAATAAAGTGACTAATCTTCTAACAAAACCATTCAAGTATGCGAAAGATTATTTGTCAAAAAAAGTTTTCTAGCTTGTGACCATAAAAAGTACTAATAAACAAAGTATTTTCCTATTTTTTTTTTTTTTTTTAAGGATATCAAAGAAAGGAATTTGAATTACTACAGTAATACACTGAAAACATATATGTATTTGAGAATTTTCTTTATTATTAATACTGCACTGTTGACTAGAAATTGTAAGAGAATGTCATGAACATTAACAAATATTTTATATATTCCTAATATATATATATATATATATATATATATTTTACCAGTACTTATCACTTGTACTGGCATTCTTAGAACCAGTTTTGGGCAAATTTAACACTGAATTTACAAAACCAGAAGGTTTGGAGAGTACGAAGAAAACTCGTAGGTTTGGTTTGGTTTGATTTGATTTGAAATGCTACAGTCAACTGTTTTGCACATGAGGGCTAATGAGACCGGGGCCTACAGCTTAAAGCCGATTCTGAACGGCTACAAACATCTATGCCCACAGCAGGATTTGAACCCGTGAACTCCAGTACCGAAGAGCAGTACTCTACCATTCGGCAATCTTCGGCAAAACTGATAGGAAATCAATGTGATGATGGTGGCTTGTGTTGACGGAGAAATTGATCCCATTCCAATTTAAAAATTAAGGTCCATTGACAAAAACTAAGTAGTTTTAAGTCCCTTAAAAATGAAAACTAAAATTAAGGAGTTCTTAAGGACTTTTAACCTCTTGCCTTATTAATCGAGAGACGATTGTGTGTACCACTTTCAATGAAGGCTTTTCTCATGCGTCGTGACCAGAAGCAGTTTCATCACTAACTAAATTTTGCACACGTTTTTTTTACAGGACAAACTACAATGCTATCTTCAGCTGTATCCAAATCGGTATCTGTTTCAGTTTCTAAGGTGTCATCAGGACACTTTCCAGCACCATTATTAGTATCCATTTTCCTTTTTGTCATTAGGTTAAATTTTTAGATTTTTTTTAAGAATTTTTTTAAGCACCAACAGTTTATTATTTATTGCATATAATATAATACTCTATTGATACGATGCCTAAGAATAAACGACCCACTTGTATATTGCAACTGTAACAAACAATAACGCAAAAACAAAAACTTTATCGCGTAAAAACAATAACATGTCTTATACGAGATTTTCACTTTTGACCAGACAGAATCATCACGTGTGTGATACGAGGTTCTCATTTTAGGCACAGCAGTACGATCAAGTCTCCCATGTGCTGTTTTAAGGCAAAGGGTTAAGGAACGTGGGAACCCTGCATACATTTGGCTCAGAAATTCAAATGGTAAAAATATCAGGATAAACCTGAAGAGTTGGCAGGTCAAATTTAACTAAAAAAGATTACTTTTAAAACTTAGGGTACTTTGTACCAGAAGCAGGAATTTTTTTTTCAAACCTTAGAAATTGTATTCCATTACAGCCTATGATGGTATTTTTATATATAATTACTTTTTTTAAGTCCTTTCTTCATTCCCTTTTCAATTTTCTTTTGGATATTCAATAATGGCTTTTTTGCTAATGCATCCAGTGTCTCCTCTTTATCTGGAAACCTTTCTTGGACACTATTAAACATAAAAAAAATACAAATATAACATTACTGCAGCACATGATCATATAATTGTGTTGAAGCATAGAATTTTATACATATATGTAACATTGTAAAATTAATCTCGCCGATTACACAGTTATTTTTAGCCCCTATTTGGAGCACCCAGGCTTACTGTGCAATGACAGAACCTAAGTGACATGCAGTCAGGATTGGCATGATTTAAATCAGTTGATTTAAATCAATTGATTTTTTTTGAAAAAATCATTGATTTAAATTTTTTTCACTTCTTTTAAAACCTATATTCCAAAGACAGGAGAATTGGGAATCAGTCAGCACAGTAATACCAATAAGTCAATAAGTGTAAATAGATAGCATGGGCTTTTCAAGAATTGAGGGGTTGTTATAAGAAAGTATGTAGTAGGGGTAGTACAATCATTGACTATGACTGGTGGAATTCATTTTATGTCATGGGAGGTAAAGAGAGTATTACAGAACTTGAAATCCCGTTTGTCTACCCAATAACGACAGCCATGGCTTCATATGCCGGAATGAAAAGACAGTTTTATTCTTTTGGTATTGTTCGTTCTAGCCTTCGTAACCGATTAGGAGTGGATAAAGCATCGAAACTATGTTTTTATTGAAACAATTAAATCCATCATTCGGTGCTTAAAAAATATTGAAATAGTTGTGATTTGTTTTTTTAAATAAATAGTTTACATTAAAAGAATATTTAGTTTGTTCTTTAAATTGACATCTTATTAAGTTTGCACTCTCCAATTACAAAATAATGGAATGTATTTAGATTAAAATTTATATATTTAATTTTAGGTAATCAATGTGTAGAATATACTAGATAGATAGGATGTTACTTCTTATAACAAACTATTCTATGTATATTGCAAAAAACATAAAAACAACAATTAAAGTTAGTATTCAGAAAAAAATTAAAGAAGTCTGATTTTTCTTTATTTAAAAAAAAATCATGATTTTCTTCCAACCCAGTAGGGGATTCCACCCTGATGTTGCCTGGGAAAAAAGAAGGTTTTAGATTTTTCTATTACATTCAATGTAAGGAAAATTAAGCTTCCATAAGTAACAGAAATATCTACAACCCCCCTCGATGTTTTGTTTAATTAAAATCTGCATGACTGTTAGCTATTAGGAAATAGCAGATGACTTTATAAACCTTTTCAGTATGCAAAAGATTATTTGGCAAAAAAGTTTTCTAGCTCGTGACCATAAAAAGTACTAATAAACTAAAAGTATTTCCATAATTTTTTTAGGATATCAAAGAAAGGAATTTTAGTAATTACAGTAATACACTGAGAAGATATGTATTTGAGAAATTTCTTTATTATTAATACTGCGCTTTTGGCAAGAAAATGTAAAAGAATGTTATAAACATTAACAAATATTTTACATATTCTTAATATATATTCTTTGACTAGTACTTATCACCTGTACTGTCGTTCTTAGAACCGGTTTTGGGCAAGTTTAACTCTGAACTTACAAAACCAGAAAGTTTGGAGAGTACGGCAATAACTGATAGGAAATCAATGTGATGACAGTGGATCATGTAGATGGAGAAATTGATCATGTTCCAATTTAAAAATTAAAGATTTTTTAAGGACCACTGACAAAAACTAAGTAGTTTTAAGGGCCCTTAAAAATGGAAACTAATATTAAAGAGTTCTTAAGGGCTTTTAAGGACAGTGGGAGCCTTGTTTACACAACCTGAGCATTAAAATTAAATATTTTATGCAAACTTTAACTGGTATAACCTATTATAAAGAGTTTCACTTCAAGAATAACCTATCGCTATAAAATATTGTTTAATTCATTGAAAAAAAAAAGAGAATATTTTAAGAAAACTAATACCACTGTTAATTACACATATATAATAGAATAAAGAAGTAATAGAATCAAAAATTAGAACAAGAACAATAAAAAGCAAAAGACTTACTCATTTAATATGTATTCAATATTTTTTAATGCAAAATCATGCTCTAAGCATATCTGAATAAATGACAGAGCAAATTCAACATCTGAAATAGAACAAAAAGTTAAGTAACTCATAAAATATTCAAGGTGTCCCTCCACAGCAAAAAAAGTTATAAATATTAAAAATTATGGACTTAGTGACATCACTAGAACTATAGCAAGATACCATTTTTAACCTTATCATTATGCAAATTTCAGCATTATAAAAGTATAAGCTAAAAAATAAAACCTACAGAATCTAAAAGTTCAAAGTCAATAGTTCATTTTATTGAATGATGACTAATGACACAGGGACATATTGCTTAAGGCTGATTCTGAACAGCTATGAACATCCATGCCAGTAATGGTATACAAACTTGAGAACTCTGGTACCAAAGAGCAATACCCTAAACATTCAACTATCATTCAGCATATATATATGTATAGATAGATATAGGTTATATACATGTATAGATAGATATTGATAACGTATTAAATATATGAAATACGATTTTTTTTTATCCCTCCTTAACAAGCTTTTACAAATTGTTCACATTTTTCAACGCTTTTGTATAAAAAAAACTGTATAAACCTCATGACGGATTATAAATTCACTGAAACACACACACACACACACATATATATATATATATGTGTGTGTGTGTGTGTTTGTATAAAACTACATATTCATCTACTAATTTGTCATTTCATTTACAACAAATGGTTAAAAATGTAAAATTATAAAAAAAATCACATTACAGAAGAATTTTAAATTGTATGTTATATTCCAATTTTCGACAATTTAACAATCGAAGGATGATTCAAACATAACATACAATTTAAAATTTTTCTGTACTTTCCTCTCTAGAAAAATTCTACTGAATAGAAAAAGCTATTTTTTGGTGTGAATACAAAGTTGCATTACTATAGAAGGAATTTTAATCATTCAGATAATTATATATTTAGCTAATTTTAATTAGTTACAATTTCTTTCAATTTTTCTTTAAATTAGTATGATTTATTAATTTACTATAATTAATAAATTTCTTAGTTATTCATACCAAATAATGCAGTTTTGAAATTTCTTCAATTTCATTTGTATGTTGAAATCTACAGAATCTAAATCATTTTACTGCATGAGGACTAACAACACAGGGACCTACTGCTTAAAGCTAATTGTGAACAGCTATGAACATCCATGCCAGTAGTGGTATACAAACCTGAAAACTGTGGTACCAAAGAGCAGTACCCTAGCCAATCAACTATCATTCAGAATATATATGTATAGATAGATATAGGTTATATAGAGGGTATCTGCCAAAATAAAATTTTCCAAATCCATGACTTTTCATGACTTTCCATGATTTAGCAGATCATTTTCCATGACTTTAAAAAGCTTTCGTTAAAGTATATATGAATAAAACTTCTGATGTACATACAAATAAAATATATGCTTTTAGAGAAATGACAAGAATTTTATTATGAAAAAATTATAAACTTACTTTATAAGTGTTAATAAACTCGCATACATAAAAATAAATTGTTGTATCAACATACTTAAGTTTACTCATATAGCCATTTTTGAATCAAAATGTTTCCAATTTGAATTCAGGGTACTTTGATATTATCCAGGTGATCACGAATAATAGCCAAATATAACCCTATAATGTTTATATACAATATCCCTAGAGATAGACTTATATTTTGCGCAAAAATCTTAACTCATTTTTATTAAAAAATAATTATTATATTGATAAAATTTTAATCTACAATTTAAGAAAAAAACAGAATAAAATACATTTACCCACCCATTAAACTTTCTTGCTTTGAGTTTCTTTGGCGAACAAATTTTACTTGACAATAGGGTCAATAGGATAATACATAAATACTGAACTCGGTAACTTCAGCCAAATGACAAGTAAATATAGAATTAAACAATTCAATGCATTTTTTTTTAATCTGTAGTTTAGCGGATTCATGACTTTCCATGACTTTTACTCATTTTACTTGAAAAATCAAGATTTTCCACGATAAAATTAATCCATTGTCTAAATCCATGATTTTCCATGACTTTCCAGGTGTGCGGAAACCATGTAGTTAATTTTACTGCATGAGGACCTACTGCTTAAAGCTAATTCTGAACAGTTATGAACATCCATGCCAGTAGTGGTATATAAACCTGAAAACTCTGGTACCACAGAGCAGTACCCTAGCCATTCAACTATAATTCAGCATATATATGTATAGATAGATATAGGTTATATACATACATAGATAGATAGATATAGATAACAAATTATGTATTAAACACACGAAACAGGATTTTTTTCTCTCTCCTTAACAAATTCTTACAAACTGTTCACATTTTTTCAATGTTTATGAATAAAAAAACTGTTTATACATCATGCCTTGTACAGGTCAAGATCATGGGGGAAAATTTTAGTCACAAATATTTAGGAATAAGCCTAAGAAATCACATATCCTTAAGAGAATGTTCAACTATTTTTAAATAAAAATATATAATGTTTACACAACATTTTATTACCTTCAATTTCTTCAGTTGCTTTATCATACACAATATTCACAATTTCACCATTTAAAACGGCATCATTTTCTGGAGACTCGTCCTATAAAATAATTTTTTTATCATTCCTAAAATTAATAACAAAGCATAGTGTTTGTTTAAATCCAATTAGTTTTGAAAAAATGGAGATAAAATAATCAAAATACAGTTTCTTGACTACTATAAACATAGCTGCATAATATTAAACTCGTTAAAATTATGCAGCTATGTTTATCTCTTCAAGGTTGATTGGAACAGATGCATTACAGATGCCTGTCCCATCCACCATGTTTTTTTCCTTGGCGACCAACAGAAAAACACGTGTTTTGAAAAACTGCCAAGTAGAAAAACATGGCGGCGGTACGCGTTTTCTGAAAGATCACCAAACAAAAAAACATGGTGGTGATCACATGGCATATTTGAAATACAACATTAACAAAACTAAACTTTAAAAGAGAAGAAAAACAGATTAATAATTTAAAGCATTATTAAAATAAAATTACAATAATAATTATCATTTTTTTACATTATTTAAAAAATAAATAACAGATTAATAATATTTATGATATATATCAACAGAATAAACACAATATATAGCATTTTAATAAGCACTAATATTATAAAAAATCGAAAATGTGAGGGGGGTTCTCCACCCCTTGTAATAAAAAATGGAAAATAAATTTAATAACAGATGAAAATTAGAAGGAGTAGCACCACAAACATTCTTCAACACTCCTACGGACCTTAAAAAAACTTTGAAATAATTTTTTTTTACCAAATGAAAAAAAAAAAAAACTTAGATTTGGAATATTGTTGTTTCCACACACTTGGAGTTTAGAATGAAATGCAAAACCCACCTCACACCTAAGAATATCCTGATATTTTTTAACAATTTCAAAAATAGTAAGAACCGAAATAACTACACCCGCCATAATTAAATTACTAAATCTCAGAAAATAAGAACAAAACAAAAATGTTCCAAACCAAAGCATCTTGTTTGATTTAGAATATCCTGATATTTTTTAACAATTTCAAAAATAGTAAGAACCGAAATAACTTCACCCGTCATAACTAAATTAACTAAATCCCAGAAAATAAGAACAAAACAAAAATGTTCCAAACCAAAGCATCTTGTTTGATTTAGAATATCCTGATACTTTTTAACAATTTCAAAAATAGTAAGAACCGAAATAACTTCACCCGTCATAACTAAATTAATTAAATCCCAGAAAATGATAAGAACAAAAAAAAAATGCAACCTGACCTAGGAGACCGTAAACCAAAAGAACAGATAAGACGTAAATTTCTCGAATAGTGTCAGGTACTGACGTCAGAAATCATGTGCACCAATGGGGTTAAAGAACACATTAGAGTTGCCATACCCCACCACCAAAGTCAGGGCAAACACACCAACCCACTCAATGCCCCATAAAACTGCCGAAAGATCGACAAATTTGGTGACAAAAAAACACAGCGTCTACAATGCATCTCTACCGGTTGATTACAAATCAGAGTTATTTAAAATTAGTTATAGATTATTTAAGCTTACTTTACTTTTTTATATGGTTATTAGATTTTCTGTGAGTTTTAGAGATAGAAGAATTTTCTGTCACTTCTGTTGTCGAAAGTTTACATAATGGTTCTTTCTTAAAACAAAATTTAGGAAGAATAATTAAAGTATGATAAACCAATTAAGAGTATAAGAGATTAAAAAATATTTTTAAAGATGACAGTATTTTATGCTGTGATGTGAAGCATATTTATACTAATTTATTTTAGAATCGGATCGATAGTTAGGAGAAGATAAACTCACTTTGAAATTTGCTACCCTAACTCATCAAGAATCCAATATGGATGGCTCTATCCATTCCAGATTCTACCACTTCATAAATGTGAGGATGAACGGACAGATAACTTAGACTATTATTATATAGGGGATGTATGTGTTTGTTCAGTTTCATATTTATTTTATGTTTTTGTCATTTCTTTTTTACTAATAAATAGATTTCATAAAAACACAAAATTATAAAAACCAATTAATTTATTGTTTTATCATATTCAAATATTAAATAAAATAAATCTAATGAAATCCTTGTGCTTGTTTTAAAGAACATAATTTTTTGAAATTGGGTTCAAAAGATGCACCTTAAGTACATATCCTTAAATGTTGAATCTGTTTCAAAAATATTGATGAAAAAAAAAAAGCTTTTTTTACTAATTCCATACTAGTAAATGATAACAGAAATAAATTAGGAGCTTTCTCGGAAAAAATGTTCATATTCTTTATCAATACTTGGTGGAGGTGTGCACGCATGTGTGACGCATGTGTGAATGCAACTACTTCTGTGCCAAGAGATTTGAATTTCATGGCTATCACTTCGTTGAGTCGTGGGAGCTGACCAACTTCCCGGTTCAATTGTTGCTTAGATTTATCTCAGCTATTGGTCTCTCTCAGACCTAATTGTTAATATTTCTTAACTTATAGCTGGGACTCTTCTATTCCAGTAAATGGGGGGGGGTCAGTACTATAGGCCTTGGCTCACAGTGCTGGTGCTCTTATGGGCCACCCCCACCCTAAATCTAAATCTTATCAATGCTAAACCAAAAATTAATTAGATTGTGTGATTTGAATGTTTTATGCCTGCCAGTATTGCTTATTTTTTGAGTACCACCAACCAGCAATTTGTGTACCACCAATGGTACATGTACCACAGCTGGTCTATCAAAACAGTTACATTTTCAGAATGCGGAGAATTCTTTAGAAGGTGTGGGACCTCAACTGATGTGTTGAAAATAAATGTACCTGAGCCTGATTTTTAGTTGCTATCATAGTAAGTGATAACTGAGGAAACAAGAAAGATCTTGAACCATCTATTGAAAATACACCAACTTTAAGACTGGGAATAAACAAACATTGAAAAAAAATATTAAAAGCTTTCGAGAAAAGTATACACATATATGCAAAAGAATAATCATAATATTTCAATGTTTAGAAACATAAATATATACCTTTATACTTTGCAGTTGTAGTACCTCTCTCCGCTTTTTGATCTAAAAATAAAAAATTTTAACAATGATTACAAATAACAAATCAGTTTTAATACAATATAATTTTCTTTAAAATAAAAATATTTACCACATCGATGTATTTCAGTTCCATTCGAAAGTACTAGAAAAAAAAAACAATATTAACATATAATTGCCACTAAAAAAGTTAAGTAAAAAAATATATCATGTGCAATAAAATATTGCTTGCAATAAAAAACAATTTCTTAAATTTTAATATCTCAAGGAGTTAGAATATTAACCCTTTGAAGTATATGATTAAAAATTCTTTGGGATTTAAATTACTTTTTTGTGAAAATCGTTTAAATTTGAATTATATGCAAAATTTTTTATATTCCTTGTGAGGGAGGTATGAAAGATTTTTACTCTGAAAGACCCTCCCCCCCTTTTTTTTTTCAATGAATATAGACACAGGATGAAGGGAAAGCACCACAGAGATAATGTAAACACAAGCAAAAAAAGTTATCTCCAAGAACATTGTTAGTAAAACAACTTTACAGTCTCCTGCTCAGATTTAGCTCCTTCATTACTCTTCTAAGTTGTGTTCAATTTTGCTTTCTAAATTCTCGATTTGGTAAATTTCTAGTAACTAATTTTGGAAATTTAAATATTTTTTGTAGATTATACTTTTATAGTATATGCTAATACATACACATTATGATTATTTTGTATTATGTTTCCGATTAAATTTTTGTGTTAAACACAAAGCTGTAAATAGTGTTGAACATTTGTTCGACTGAGAGAACAAGTCTACCATATATTTCCATTTATAAATGGGGCCTTTTAAAGACAAAGTGAGGAGGTCCGCTTATATACAGTTCCATGGAACAGAAGTAATACATGTGTTTCTTTGCAGTTAGCAACAAAAAGTCATCAAATCAGCAAAAATTAACAGAATGATTTAACAAAAAAACAGTAAAGAATGAAAAAGAAAAGTAAATGAAGTTTACAAAAGTTTTCAAACAAGAAAAAACACAAAAATTGAAAAATAAATTTGAAATCACTCTTATCTGTATTACAATCACTCCAAAACCACAGTATTATAATGGTTGCAGATCACCTAATCTTCTAATAAACACAATTCTATGTAAGCCGAAACCAATCAATATACTGCCAAACATAACAATTTTATTTTCTTTGTTTTAGTCTATATTGATTAAATGTAGACTAAATTATGAAAAAGTATAAATGTTATGATAAATTTTGAAAAAGTTATTTTTATTTAGGGTTACCAGACTTGAAACTATTGTCATTAACATCTAAGTAAAAACATCATTGGCCGCATGGTCTAGTACTGTAATTATCAAACTATGGGTACAGATGCATTATAGATGCTGAGTTTTTTGTTGCCAAATTTGGCGATTTTATGGGGCGATAAGTGGGTTGATGTGTTTTCCCTGACTTTGGTGGTAGGGCATGGCAGCTCTAATGTGTTCTTGCAACCCATTGGTGTACGTGATTTCTGACATCTGCACCCGACATTATTTGATAAATGTGCATCTTAGCTGTTCTTTTGTTTTACAATCCTCTAGGTCAGGTAATATTTTTTTTTCTTATCATTTTTGGGGATTTAATAATTTAGATATGGTGGGTGTAGTTATTTCAGTTCTTACTATTTTTGAAGTTGTTAAAAAGTATTAGGATATTATAAATCAAACAAGATGTTTTTGTTTGTTTTTTTTTTTGTTCTTATCATTTTCTGGGATTTAGTAATTTAGTTATGGCAGGTGTAGTTATTTCGGCTTTTACTATTTTTGAAATTGTTAAAAAATATTACGATATTCTTAGGTCTGAGGTGGGTTTTGCATTTCATTCTAAACTCCAAGTGTGTGAGAACAACGGTATTCCAAATCTGAGTTGTTTTTTTTTTTTTTAATTATTATTATTATTATTAGGTAAAAAAGAATTATTTCATAGTTTTTTAAAGCAAGGTAGGAGTGTTGAAGAATGTTTTTGTGGAGCTACCCTTTCCAATTTTTATTTGTTATTAAATTTAATTTGCATTTCTAATTTACATTTAATTTGCATTGTACCGCCCTCACATGTTTGATGTTTTATAATATTAATGCTTATTAAAATGCTATATATTGTGTTTATTCTGTTGATATATATCTTAAATATTACTAATCTGTTATTTATTTTTTAAATAACGTAAAAAATGATAATTATTGTGCTAGTTTTATTTTAATAATGCTTTAAATTGTTAATCTGTTTTTTGTTTTTTTTTAATTTTGTTTTGTTAATGTTGTGTTTCAAATATGCCCTGTGATCACCACCATCACAATTTTTTTTTTTAAATCTTTCAAAAAATGCATACTGCCACCATGTTTTTCTACTTGGCAATTTTTCAAAACATGCATTTTTCTGTTGGTTGCCAAAATAAAAACATGGCGGACTGAACCGGCATCTATAATGCATCTGTTCCAAACTAGGCGTTAATCTAGATAAATTCGTATAAAACAGTAAAATTAATAAAGACAGCATAAAGTTAATTAAAATTTAAAATGTAAGTCGTATTTCCTTGCCACTTTTGAATCATGCTAAGAGATAACCTTGTATTTATCTCTAGGTACGACCAATCCTTTACCTCCACAGTACTTAAATTGGATGAAATGGCGAAAAAGGTTTTAGAAGTGTTGGTCTAGCATTTACCGGCAATTTGATAGGAAAATATTTCCACCATTTTATGTGCTTGCTGACATTTTTGGCTTCTAGACGACATATATGCAGACATGCAAACATTCAGGCACTTGTGTCAGGAGCAACAGTGCGGTTTGAAATTTTAACATGTTAATCACAGATTATACATAAGTACACATTTTATTACTTTCTTAATTATAATTAAAATGTATGCATTTAAAATGTATGAGCAGCTTTTTAGCTTTGACAAGTTGTTTTTCAGAAGAGTGTTTCTTATAGCAGCATCGACCCTGATTCAAATATTTAAATTTTCCTTTCATCAGGGATTCCAGAGTTTGTTTTTGACAAACTCAATTTTGATATAAATTCAGTTTGGTTTTTCCATACAATACTGAAAACTTTTAACATGCAGCATTACTGTGTGGAAAGAGTAATATTCAGCATTATTTTTTGCAAAACTTTGTATTTAATTGCTGTATTGTAATCTTTTAACAATCTTTAATGTTGAGGTAGTTAAAAGACTACCTCAACATTATTGGCATCACAAATAGCCCGGTATGTAGAGGATGCCATATGATGGACCAGAGTTCATCACACATTTTGTGTGAATGCGACTACTACTACGCCAAGAGATTTGAATTTCTTGGATATCACTTCATCAAGCTATAGGAGCTGATCAACTTCCCCGTTCAATTGCTGCTTAGATTTACCTCAGCTATTGGTTTCTCTGAGACCTAATTGTTAAGGCTTCTTAACTTTGTGTTGGGTCTCTTTGTTCCAGTGAATGGGGGGCTTTTCAGTACAATAGGCCTTAGGTCGCAGTACTGGTGCCCTTATGGGCCGCGCTACCCTAATTCTATTCTAATCTATTCTAATCTTTTAGATGTTTAAAAGTTTTGTTATTTTCTGGAGCAATCTGAGGAGTTTCCAGAGTTATAAAATTTTTACATTTCTCCGGAGAATGCAGAGTAGTTGGCATGTCTTTTACGTGGTCAAAAAGGTTTTAGAAGTGTTGGTCTACGATTTTATCAGCAATTTGATTGGAAAATATTTCCCCCATTTTATGTGCTTTGTGACATTTTTGTCGTGGCAACATATTTGAATGTTCAAGAAATTGTTTTTTCGTTTTGGCTTATATACAGGTTTTGAACTTTGGGTAAATTTTGAAGGAAAATTGCACTCTCAGCTTATATACGAATGGGCTTATATTAAAAAATATACAGTAATTATACTGGAATAATAATGAATAATTATCATTAAAATGGCATAGTAAATAAATAGCTCAACCAATGTTTTAAGTATCTTTATCTGGGACCACATGAAAGAAAAATCATTTTGGGGCAAAACAAGTTTAGAAAAAGTATATTTCAAAGTCAAAAAAAGAATTAAGTGTACTGCTACCATTTGTTGCTAATTTGAAGTTTTGAAAACTTATACAATCAAAAACTTTATTCATATTTTTATAAATAGCAGAGGAAAAATTTATTTAACATGTGGTTTTGCAGTAAAATCACTGTGCGTCAAAGAGTAAGAGAAAAAAAATTGTTTTCTATAAATTCCTGCAATTTGAGTGAGGTATGTGTATGTGTGTTGGAACACACACACATTATCTTAAATAGAAAGGTGATTTTCATTTACCTCTCTCCAAATGAACTGTGATTTAGGATTCAATAAAACACCTCGTTGTAATATTTTACGAGCATTATCAAAAGAGTGGTGGTCTTGCATTTCCCATCTGGCAGCGTTGACCCACAATTCTAACACAAAATAAAGAGAGTTAACAAAGACCAAAAAATAAAGCACATATAAAAATTATCCAATCCCATAAAAATTTATCTAAAGTATACAAATGGAATTAATATGTTTCAAAGAAAATTGAATGAAATCTTTGATTTTGGAAAATAATTCTATAGTACAAAATTTAGCATGACAAAAAATGGCTATTTCAGACATTTCTGTTTTCTTCTTACTATACGAACAATTTTAACTTGTTGTCGAAACTTGCAGAAATACTTTTGCAAGTTGTTTACATGGCCAATAATATTCTTTTTATGTAACTATTCCATGAAAAGTGCCAAAATGAGCAAGTATTTACTTTTAATTGGTGATATCTCTAACACTTTTACTTTTACGTAATAAAATTTTGTACAACTGCACTGAAAAAGTTTTAAAATTCTTTAAAAAAGAATGTTCTATGCATATAATGAATGTTTACGTGAATACTGGGATACAAAACAAATGCTCAGAAACATGTTAATTGCCAAAAATAATATAAAATTATATTTTCAGGGTTCCCACTCTTTTTCCAGAACAAATATTAAGGACTTTTTAAGGACTTTCTAAGGACCAAACTAACTTTTTTTAAGGACCTTCTTGAAATACACAACATAACGACATAAAATCTATCTCCTGAGGAAAATATTTTAATGATTATGAACCAGACAAGGCATGTTCAATAAATGCCTGACAATATTTCAGAATTATGTTTCTTAAAATGCCTAAATATAAGACAAATATTTGACAAAAATTAAATTTTGAAAAATGTACGTCTAAAGTTTTTGGAGTGATCAAACTAAAAATAGATTGTTAATAAAACAATATTACAAACAGTACTTTCTCAGGGTTTAAAAATGACTCATATATATATATATATATATATATATATACTAGCTTATTATACCTGATGTTGCCTGGGAAAGAAAAAAGTTTTAAACTTTTCTATTACATTATGAATGCACAGAAAATTAAACTTCCCTATGTAACAAATATCTACAAACCCCCATGCTTTGTTTAATTAAAATCTGCATGCCTATTAGCTATTAGGAAAGAGCAGCTGACTTTATACTTTAAACCTTTTAAGTATACGAAAGATTATTAATTGGTCATATAAGAAAACTGATAGGAAATCACATGAGACTGTGGATCTTGTAGGTGGAGAAACTGGTTGTGTTGCAATTTAAAAATTAAGGAGTTTTTAAGGGCCTTTGACGAAAATTATGTAGTTTTAAGGGCCCTTAAAAATAAAAGCTAAAATTAAGGAGTTGTTAAGAACTTTTAAGGACTATGGGAACCCTGATTTTTTTTAGAAAAAAGAGATAGAGACAACAAAAAGCAATGTTTGGAAATTTTATGGTTTGTCCACAGATGTGATATTGCGATATATAAATATTAATTTAAAGATAAAACACAATATTAAAATGTTTAAACACTGTTTTTTCAAAATCTTCAATGAATTATAATGTATATATACATCAATTTTAAACATTAAATTGCCATCACCAAACCATAAATCACATTATAAAATAACTAGATATATGCATTATTTTACACTTACTTGGACTTTTGCTATGTACTTGCAGCAATTTTGAATACAGAGCATTTATTGAATCGTTCCATTTCTATAATAAAATAACAGATTTGTAGCTTGAAAAAGAAAAATTATTCTTCCAGATATATTCATTTATAAATACTACTAAATATCAAATTAGGAATACCACTGCCTCCATGATGTGAAGGTGGCCAATAAGAAAGGTTTTACATACTATATAAGTATATAGATATAATAAATTAAAATTGTAACGCATCTAAATGTTTTTTTCCAATTTTAATTCCATATCATTATGAAAAAAAGAAATTTATATCATAAGAGAAATAATTATTTTTAGGAATATAGTCCCTAATAACCTGAAATTTAAGTTTTATTTTGATACTACCCAAGCTCCTTATTTTATGAAGCCTTTTATAGGCATACTGTGCTTTGTTATTTCTTGCATCAATATCTTTATCAGTCCCACCTTTGGTTGATATGTTGGCTACAAGGTGTACAAAGGTCCCTGTTTTGGTCAATCACTCTTCGATTAGTATAATTTCATTCCTATTGCTATTAATTTACTGTGAGAAATATACTTCCCCAAAATTTAAATATAAACATAGAAATTGACAAAATAAAATACATTTCATTAAATGTTTTTGTTTAATTGATAATAAAAAAAAAACTGAGGGACATTCAAGAAAGAAATAAATAGCCCAAAAAGGATTGAACACATGCATAGAAATTTGAAGATCAACTTTTTACGAATTAGTTCACTAGGCATGTTCTGTTACTATGAGCTTTTGAAAAGGTAATTAGCATTATGCATTAGAAGATAAGAATTAAAATTAGAATAGCTATTTTAGGAATTAAAGTAATATTTAACACATTACATAAATATTATATACAGTAAATTATCATATCTGAGTTTCAGAATAGTATAAAAAATAAAGTTAGAGCAAAGTATAATAAATACAACTATACCATTCTTTTAAGGTAATCAATCTGATTAAGCCATAACTTTTCATCTTCAGGAAATCTTGAGATCACAGCCTAATTAAATAAAAAAAAAATATTATTAAAAGTGTATTATCAACAAACACAAAAATAATAAAGTCATTAATTTTCTACACTTAGAAGAAGCTTTTCCTTTTAAATTAATGTAATAGTTTTAATAAAAAAGCTTTAAATTCTTTATTCTTACAAAGGTTACGAATAAGCTATTTAACAATGTTTTTGTCGGTCCTAAAAATTTTTAGGACATATGTCAAGAGGGATAAAAAAAACAAGTACATTTTTGAGGAAGGGATAAAAGGATTAAGTTTTATTCTGAAAAGGGTTAAATAATGAGTAGATTATCTTAGATTTTCAAAATTATATTTCTTTAGCTTCAATCGAGCTTTGTCGATACTTTCATCCATGTTTAATGAAATCAACATCTCTTTTGCTGTCCTGTGGTCTCAGAGATTTCATGACCTACATCCTAAAGCATTTCTACTCTTCAAAATCGTAAATGACCCTTGGCTTTATCAGAATCTTTTTTTGCAGGTGCTGTCAAAAATAGCTTTCCACGTTTCAAGTTGTTATTTTAAGATTTGGGGGGCCTAGCAGACCACACCATAGCATTTGCAAAATTATTTGATGGTCAAAGAGAATGTACTGCATTAATTTGTTTTTAAAGTAAACAGACAGGTTTGGTTTGGTTTGGAGTGCTACGGTCTACTTTTTGCAACATGAGGGCTAATGAGACCGGGACCTACAGTTTAAAGTTGATTCCGAATGGCTATGAACATCCGTGCCACTGTGGGATTTGAACCCATGAACTCCAATACTGAAAGCCAGCATCCTAAGCAATCGGCCATCGTTCGGCAGTAAACAGAAAGAAGTAAAGGGAACTAATTCACAATTTTATTTCTGTTGAAATACAGATATAATTCCTATGAAATACATCCTATAAAAAATTCTGAGGTTTTCCCAGAACATAAACACTTATGATTTAAGGATAGCATGTACTACTTACAAAACACATATATAAATGATATTTTTATCTTAAAAATCAACCAACATAATTATGTCTGTCTTGAAGTACTTTTCAGGCAGTTCTATCCTTTTCTAACAACCTTGGTGAATATCTTTGTTTCCCCTGTTAATTCCTTCCAATTTCGTAAGTAACTTGAATGAATGAAATCACCTTTAGGGCAGCCCTTGGGGGATTCCCCAAGAGCAGGGCGCTACGACCAGAGGTCTATTGTACCCAAACCCAAGAAGAACAAAACACGACCCAAGTGTGCCTAAGAGAAAAGGCCACAAGCTGAGGCAAATCTCAGCAAACAGCTAACAGGGATGTCCTGCAGCTCCCAAGGCTCAAGAAGGTGGCGACCTAGTTGCTCAAAGCTAAGAGCCGAGAAATAGTCGCAATCACACAAAATGTGGCGAGCAAGACATTTTCTCTTCAAGACGGCAGCCACGGCACAAGGGATCAGAGCTAATCCCCATTATGTTGAGGTGCCTATTGAGGGTACAATGACCAGTAAGAAGACCAACTGCCTTCCTCAGGCCATTCCTTTGAAGCGACAAGAGCTCCTTACTACGCAAGCTGGAGCAGTCCCGATTAAGCTCTTTAGCTTGCCTATGACCATTCTCAATAAGCCACTTGGAATACTGTAGGTACCTAAAATGCCTAAAGACAGAATTCCTAATGGACCCCGGGAGCAATACCAAGGACAGGCTCAGGTTGAGTAAAGGAAGTGCTGGACCCCTTCCTAGCTAAATAATCAGCAAGCTCATTACCCTGAATTCCCATATCGTAAGTAACTTAAAATATATCCTGACACTTAAACTAAATCATTAGCATCCCCCACGTGACTTATAAGTAAACTCTGATTTGTTGACTGACAACTATTTAACCATGAAGTACAGTCATTACAGAAGTTTGTGGACAGTCGTCCATGAGAGAAGTTACCTCAATAAACTATGCCAGTTTGACCTAAAAAATTCTTTTGTCTTTTTCACAATGTTTTTCACTTGTCTACGATTAACCATGACTGCATGCTGAATCCAGAGCTACGAACTTCCCTTTGTGATGAGAGAAAAATCTCATCTCATATACACACATACAGTTGAATCTGGCCTAATTTTTCTTAAATAATTATTAAAAGTGTACCATCAACATACTGTGACAATTTCAATGTTCTCGGGTGAAGAGGTAGCGTGAAGAAGGAACACAGTCAGAATAAAATGGGAAATCCCTTTTATTTCTTGAGTCAATACGGCTATATACAAGGGGATTTTAATCTCCCAAAACAAGTCGAAATGCAAAGGATGGTTGCCTGCATAACATCACCACGATGATCACAGTCGAAAGAAAAGAGATTCAATAATCTAACACAAGTGCAGATGCTTTTCCAAGGTGCAATGAAAACCCAATTTATCCCCTGTTCGGTATCAGAGAGTCTGCCATTCCCTATATGAGCGGACTTTATGAATCTCCCGAACTTAATCACTAGAAAGCTGGCTCCGGTCAAAAGACACGAAAGCCTCCCCGAGGTCAAAGCACCTAAGTAAAAGAAAATGTCAAAAAGCCTCAAGTCGAAACGTTACGGTTCCAGTTACCCAGGAACTACAGCTAAGGTTACAGCTAGGTTTTTTTTTTTTTAGCTGAATTCTCAGGAGGCTTCAAATCAACTGCTTCTGGACAAAGGGGGGTCTTCACAATACTTAAAACTCATAAAAGTGATTGACTTCCTACACTCAGAAGAAGCATTTCATTTTAAATCAATATAGTAGTCTTAAGAATAAAAAGACTTAATTTTCTATTCTTACAAAGATTGATAAAATATTAATACACATAATTATTTAAGGATAACATGTACTGATTACAAAACATATTTACATAAATGCATATACACACACTCATACAGTTGAGTCCCTGAATAATAAACTTTCATTTACAGAAATTTTCTAAATAATGAGTAATTTTCTATGACTGTGCTACAGTAAATTTACAAGAAAGAGGGTTTTATCAATCAATATTGTACCATGTGAGGCACTTTCCAATTATACGGTAGTATAGAAAAGCACAAAAAAAAAGTAAAATTTTTAGAATAATGTTATAATAAAACAAATACTCACCTTAAATAATCTATTTATTTTCTTAGCAATGGAATTATCAATTTCTTTCTTCTTCGAATCACAAAGTAACCTCTAAAATGTTGGAAGTAAAATTTTAAAATCTTATAATCAATGAAGTACATACAAGGTTTGCATCTACAATGGACTATCAGGTTTGGTTTGGAGTGCTACGGTTTACTTTTTGCAACACGAGGGCTAATGAGACCGGGACCTACAGCTTAAATCCAATTCTAAACGGCTACGAACATCCATGCTAAAGTGGGATTCGAACCCACGAACTCCGGTACCAAAGGCGAGTACCCTAACCAATCAGCCATCATTCAGCAGACTATCAGGAAGTCACTTTAAACCTTAACACTAGAATTTCCATTAGTGTTGCTCAGACACTGGAGCCTGTCAGTTTTCCTTTCAGCTCTTTTGAAACTTTTTTGTGACTTTTAATCATTTTCTATGGTGATTGCACAGAAAAAGTTTTGTGGTTCTTTTTTAATAAGGAGAGATTTTTCAACTCAATATACCTAGAATGTTTGCTGGTGTCATTTCAACACCAAGGTAAGTTATCATTACAAATAGCTGTCATTTGACAAAAGATAGTTTGCTAAGTAGATACCATTAGTAAAAGAAATTTTCTAAAGTACTATCATATATTTGTTTGACTTTGAATGCAGTGTTATTAGGTTCACATCAGAAATGAATCAATTATACTAAAATTGCTGTTTCTAAGTGTTTTGCTACATAGCATTTGATTATCTGCTCATAAAAAATATAAAATAAATTTAAAAAAAATTGATTTGTGCAGTAGGTTACATTAACACTTTGACTGCCAAGCCAAAATTGCAAATGTTCACAACAGGGCCAAACTTTTTTTTTTTTTGTGTAATTTGTATTTTTTCAACATAAAAACTATATATAAAGACAATATTTCAAAACAAACAATATTTTAAAACAAACTCTCTCTCTATTTATATATATTCCCTTTTTTGTTGCATGTTCCAAATATTTAATTTTTCATAAAACTTAGCTCATAAAATCGGCCTGAAGTGTTAAAACACCATGGCTATCATATCGGATAGCCAGTGTCTCAACGGAAATATCACTGGATATCACATATGATAGCCATGGCAGTCAAAGTGTTAAGCAAATAAAGGTGACTGTGACAAAATGACTAAACGTTTTTCAAACCAAAATAATCCTCTTTTTTTTAAAAAATTCAGTCTTAGTTTTGTTCCAACCAAAATAAGTTTTATCTTTTTTATCTTTTTTCAGGACATATCCAGTTTAAAAGCCCTGAAAATTCCTGTACATGTCTGTACAAATGGCCTTATTTTAAACAGGCTATAAATTGTAATTACCTACTTACCTGGAAAGATATTATCTCGCCCACCTCTTTAAAAAAATCACTTTTTCAATTCAAAGCAAAATATTTTCTAACTATTCATAGAATATAAAAATGAATTACGAAGAAAACTCAGATTTTTCTGTAACATTAAAACTAACATTGTGATTAATAGAATTGAGTCTCCTTTATCCATAAGAAAGTAGAAAGAATCTTTTGGCATTTTGTACATATTAATCACATAAATCTTTGCAATTTTGCTTTAAATCAAAGAAAATGCATGAGCTAACAATAAAATCCATTAATATTCACTACTTACTAAACTATTAAACATGAATATTATTAATATTAAGTATTTCACTTACTTCTCTCCTCTTATTAATTAATAGTAGTAAACACGTTTCAAACTGAAAAAGAAAAAACAGTCTCAACAATATTCCATATTAAACATCATTTCTAATACACATTTAAACACAGTACTATCTAATGCAGGCTTTATCCACGTATAGTTCATTTTTTAATAATATTAAACTTGATTGCCTTTCAATTAAAAGTTTACACAACTTTAATAAAATACAAACACACCTTGACTCACAAGTGTCTTAACTTGTTAAATGATTCATTTTTGGCCTGGAGTTACAAGCCAAAATTCAAGATATGAGCCTGCATCAGTACCAAAATAAATAAAACCCAATGAACAAGAAAATTAAGCAGAGTTGGAAAAGAATCATGATTTTTTTTTAAAATCAGATTTATTTGATTTTTTTCTGAATTTTAATTTTAATTATTGTAGTGTTTATAATAAATGACATCGAACGTTCAATTGTCCATGATTTCACCTTTAGAATATGCGTCTAGAGAATTGAGAATACTTTTCATCATGTTCTTCATTCCAGATAACATGGCAACAGGAGCTGCATCATTCATCAGAACCTGCATCAATATTTTTTTAGCTTTGAACAAACTCCAAAATGTCTTTGCTGCCATAATTGGAGCTGTACACACATTATTATCATCTAATGCAACAAATTCATCCATTGATACAGTAGAATAATCTTATCATTTAGAAACTTTCATCTGCATGACTGATGTTTTCTGTATTTTGTTCACTCCCAGAAGGGAAATATTTTCATATTACATGATTTTCATTTCGTGTTAAGGAAAAAAAATGCATGAAAATACATAGTACAGTGAAATTTTTCCAAGCGGTCACCCTTCTAAACGGCCAATTTTTCATGGCACAGATTTTTCGACTCATAGACCTAATGGTAAAATAACCTGTATCAGCAACCACCCGACCCCCTCTAAAAGGCCACCAAATGGGATTGCCCCTTTCATTTTTCGGGTAATTCTACTCACTCCATGTTTTAATTTTGAGCGATTTGGTTTGGTTTAGTTTGGAGCGCAACGGAATACTGCTTTGCACACAAGGGCTAATGAGACCGGGACCTACAGTTTAAAGCCGATTCCGAACGGCTACAAACATCCATGCCAGTAGCGGGATTCGAACCCGCGAACTCTGGTTCCGAAGAGCAGCGCTCTACCATTCGGCCATCGTTCGGCAATTTTGAAACAAAAAAACTCAAGGTCAGGTTTATGGTTGGATATAAGACAAAGGAATAACCTGAGAAGTCCATTCCCGCTGTCCCTCCCCCCCTTTCTAAGAAAGATTAAATCTGTTATCTCTTTTGTATTCTCCCCACATCCTTCAGATAGGGAATCCTTATTGCACCATCCATAGAAACTGAGGGAGGAACTGGACAATCAAGCATTGAAGGTGTCCTAGGGTCTTTGTTTGGAATTCCAAGCGGTACAGTTAAGGAAGAATTGCACCTCTGTCAGCAAAAATTTCATTCACGTCAGTTTCATTTCATTAGTTGGTCAGTGATCTGAGTTACAACGATGTCGAAATGCGTTTTTCTAAATCTCGAGCAGAGCATTGAAGTTCTGCATGAATATGAGAATGGCAAATCGGCAAGAAAGTTACCTGAATTATTTAACTGCAGAAGAACGAAAATCAACAAAGTGATTGAAGAAAAGAATTTGATTTTGAAGGAGTACGAAGACTACAGAACAAACAGAAACAAATTGTAGCCTTTTTTAAAAAAAATGTAAAGAAGCATGAATTAAAATACTATTTTCTCTTTAGATAAGTTTTAAATTTCATTTACATAAGGAATATATGTCAGTCTTGTTTATATTATGCATTATAGTAAATAAAACCTTTCAGAGCGGCCAAATATTCTCGGTACGGAGGGGTGGTTACTCAGAGAGGTTTCACTGTAATTTGTCAGGACCATTGCATCATCTCATGTAAATTGATATTTCCTCTAAAGCATTTTCAGCTTAAATGTATTTTACTGTTCATAGATGTTAGGAATATGCATACTGTAGAACTACATGCATTTTAACAGTAATACATAAGAACACGATATCAATGTCATTATCTAAGAACCAAAATAATTACTCATATAATTATTTCTAAAAATCACATAATTAATACATCAATATTTTAACACTAGATTTATAAATACCTCAATATACTGCAAAAAGTCTTCTTTCTTTTTCATTCGTCTACGTAATCTATATTCAAATGCTTTTCGTTTCTTTATTATTTTCCTAAAAGAATTGGAAAAAGAAAAGGATAATGTCACTTCAGTTATATTTGGTGAAAAGGGTATTGATTTTTTTATAGAATAAAAAGTCGTATTTTATAAAATAAATCCAGTATTAACTTCTTAAAGGTTTACATTTTTCAGTAAAAAATATATATACAGTATATTTCCAAATACAAGCCGACTCGTATGCAAGGCGAGAGCAGGGTTGGAAAAAAAATCAGATTTATTTGATTTTTTTCTGATTTCTAATTTTAATTATTGTTGTGTTTTTATATTTTTTGCAATATTCAGTCTTGTTTTTTATGCATTATAGTAAATAAAATAAATTTAATATTTTATTAATATCAGAATTTTCACTGTATTCTAAAATTTGCATAATCTCATGTAAATCGTATTTCCTCTTAAGCATTGGTTCAAGTAATATTTCATTATAGATAAAAATATGCATATAAATACATTCATTTTTTGTATATACAAAACACGATTCATTTATTATAAAGAACCAAAATAATACTCATATAATTATTTCTAATTAAAAAAAAATACACCAAATTTTATTGATTTTTAAATATCAATAATGCAAAATGTTTCTTTCTTTTTCATTTTCTAATCTATATTCAAGTTTTGTTTCTTTATATTTTCCTAAAAGAATTAAAAAAGAAAAGGATAATGTATTCAGTTTTATATTGGGAAAATATTGATTTCTTTATAAAAAAAATTCTTAAATTTTATAAAATAAAATAAAATTAATTCTTAATTTACATTTTTAGTAAAAATACTTTATTAACAAAACAAAGTTGGAAAAAATCATTTTTTTTAATTAAAAAAAAATCAGATTTATTTGATTTAAATAAAGTTTTCTTTATTTAAATCGGATTTCTATTATTTTTTTCTGAATTCTAATTTTAATTATTGTGTTTGTTTTTTGCAATATACATCGAATAGTTTGTTATAAGTAACATCTTATCTATCTAGTATATTCTACACACTGATTACCTAAAACTAATTCTATAAATTTCAATCTAAAAACATTTTATTATTTTGTAATTGGATAGAGCAAACTAAATAAGATGTAAGCGTAAAGAACATATTAAATATTCATTTAATGCAAAATATTTATTTAAAAAATAAAACAAAAAATCACATATCAATATTTTTTAAGCAATGAATGATGGATTTAACTGTCTCAATAAAAACACTACTTTCGATGCTTTTACCTAATTGTTACGAGGCTAAAATGAACAATACCAAAAGAAGAAAACTGTTTTCCATTCCAGCAGACGAAGCACGGCTGTCGTTATTTGGTAGATAAACTGGATTTTGAGTTCTGTAATACTCTCTTTACCTCCCATTACATAAAATGAATTCCACCAGTCATAAAAATCATGTACTACCCCTACTCATACTTTCTGATAACAACCCCTCAATTCTTTGAAAGCACATGCTACCTATTGACACTATTACTTATTGGTATTACTGTGCTGACTGATTCTTATTCTCCTGTCTTTAAATATATTTTAAAAGAAATAAAAAATTATTTAAATCAATGATTTAAAAAAAAAATCAACTGATTTAAATCATACCATTTTATATTTAGAAACGATATTTTACTGACTTCTCAGTTGTGTTAATCCCTCTGTTAGATTTTAGCTTCAATCGGCTTTAACACCCTCTCATTATTTTAAAAAAGTAGAATGCACAAACCAAACCAAAACCAAAAACCACTAATCATTGATCATTCTACTTTTCATTTCTGGTAACAACCCCTCAATTCTTGGAAAACACATGCTATCTATTTACACTTATTTACTTATTGGTTTTTCTGTGCTGACTGATTACCAATTCTGCTGTCTTTGGAATATAGGTTTTAAAAAAAGTGATAAAAATGATTTAAATCAATGATTTTTTTTAAACCAACTGATTTAAATCAAGATTTGAATCATAATTTAAATCAACTGATTTAAATCACATCAACTCTGGGCGAAAGTACGATTTTCCTTCAAAAATTTATCCAAAGTTCAAAACTCTTGATATAAGCCACAGTGAAAGAAACAATTTTTAGAACATTCAAATATGTTGTGAAGATGCCTAAAATGTCGCCAAGCAGGTAAAGCAGGGTAAATCTTTTCCAATCAAATTACGTTAAATTAAAATGCAAGACCAAAGTTTCTCAAACCTTTTTCACCACAGCATCCAATCTAAATACTGTGGAGGTAGAGGATTGGCATCTCTTAGCACATTTCAAAAGTGATAAGAAAATAAGCTTACATTTTAAATTTTAATTAACTTTATGTGTCTTAGTTAAATTCACATTTTACACAAACTTATCTAGATTACTGCTGCAGAGCACAGTATGACAATCACAGCACTTCATCATGCAGTCAATGGTATATTTACTTAGACAAGTTTCAATTTTGGTAAATTTAATCACCTGCTCTTAGACGGGGAAAATAGGGCTTGATATTATGGCATTAAACATTCGAAAAGGGGGAGAAGGGGTGGATTTTGAAGGTTTTAAAGACTTGCTTTGAAGTTTGTTAACCTTAACTCATCAAGATGCCCCTATCCATTCCAGGTCTGACCACTTCATCAATTCGTTGACAGACGGTCAGATGACTTAGGCTATTATAATATAGGGGATGCTAAATGCATTTAAAAAGATTCAATTTTGCTCAGATAACAATGAAACAAAAGCAGATTTGCTTGTTTTTTTTCATCTAAGGCACAAGTGAGGGTACAGATTTGATATCTACGCTTCGGCTTTTGTCGCCAAATTTCATTATGCAGTCAATGGTATTTTTACTTAGACAAGTTTCAATTTTGGTAAATTTAATTGACTGCTCTTAAATGAGGAAAATAGGGCTTGATATAATGGCATTAAACATTCGAAAAGGGGGAGAAGGGGTGGATTTCGAAAGTTAAATAATGATTTTTTAACACCAATTTCCCAAATTGTGGCAAATATTTTCCTTGCATTGATTCCTTATGCAATGGCATGCTTTGTTTTCTTTAGTGTGTGAGAATTTTATACCTTAACTTCTTTTTCTACTTATTTATTCATCATATTGGAAAACAAGACAAGATTTATTTTATAAATAATAATCAGGTACACTTGATACATAATTAAAATTTAAAATACATTTTCATATAGAAAACTTAAAAATTTACCATTAGCTGAACCCAGTTAAATATAAATATGGTTCAAATTACCTGATTTCTCCTCGATTAAATAATCCAACTCTCTCCATTTCTTCCAATTCTGTGAGGCCATGTTCTAAACGTAGATGTACAAGCTCAGCCATTTACTGAAAAAAGTGTTTAACTTTTTAATGCTTAAAAAATTATTTGTTTTGCTTTATGGAAATTTTATGATTCTTATATTGGGGGTTGAGGGTTACAAAACATCTTAAAACCATTTTAATATGATAACATCAATATCTCCCGCTTGCAACTGCTGAGGTACTTTCAAAAAGGTGAGAAAAGTGAAAAATAATACAGAGTAAGTGACTAAAAATCGAAAAAAATAAAGCGATTTTTTTTCCTCTTGATTACAGATGCTATTATTAAGATTTTTCTATTTATTTTAACTCGAAATCAAATGATTCATGCAAGACATGATTTTAGCATCAAATACAAAAAGGCTAAAAATTTTGTTTAACCCAACTCAACATTGTTTTTTATTCAAGAAAATCTATAAATTAGATTTGAATACATACAATGTATTAATTTTATAATCAAAATTTTCTGCATATATTAATGATGTTTTGAAATAGGTACATAGCTATATTAGAGTGTCTAAACAAAATTTGTGAAGTAAAAGAAATGTGTGCTTTGACATAAATTACTTTAATGTATTAAATGTACATTTCAGTACAAATGTAGATTTCAAAAACTTCTTTACGACTTTTTAAAATCACTCAATTCTGGAAACCATGTGACTAATTACATTTTAATAAGAAAAATAAGTTTAGAGCATCACATTTTTGGTCTTTTGTTAAAATATTTAGTTATTAATTCAGATTTTCTTTTTTTCAACAAGACTTTTGCTGTGATACACCATGAAAAAAGTGACTAAAAGGGACTGTTTACTTAAAAAAGTGACCATTTGTAAAAAAAAGTGACTAAAGGTGAGAAAAGTGATAGAATTGCAAGTCTGATATCTTTCCAACTAAAGCCTTATAAAGTTAATTTCTCTTGAAAAAATTCATACATCTCTTTAGTAAATTTTATGGCCACAAGTTCAAATATTAAATGCATTACAAGATATAGAATATAGCAGCATTATAAAATATTTTTTTGCTAAAACATATATAACAACAAATGAAAAGTTGTTATCCCTGTAGGAATTTGTTAAAAATTAATAATTTCGACACTTCGTATGAGTTTGAAACTATGCACAATAGAATAAAAAATAATGCATGAGAATTAAAATACATTGATATCAAAAATTATGCATTACACAAAATGTTAAAAATTACAAAATTTCGAAATGTAATCTTTGTGTATAAATATGGCTTTATTAATTAAAATCACCTTGCTAAAACCATTCATTTGATTAATTCCAACGACGTATCAGAAAACAATGCCTAAAAATTACACCTCCGAATATAAAACTTTCTACAATAAATTTGTATCGATGCTTAAATGTTAAATTTCCGAAGAATAAAATAAACAGTTTGAGAATGCTTAAATAACTTTCTAATGCTTAGTTTTATTTAGAGATGGAACGATTATGAAAACGACTAATTTGCTCAATTTTTTTAAATATGTAATATTTACCTATCAGATATAATACATATAGTTATTCCCAACAATAAAGCTTTTAACTAATATACTTGATTTCAGCTCAAAACTTTTACTGGCACACTTGTTAAAGATTTCCGTTCTACACGTGTTTATCGGTTTATTGTAAACATTACTGTCAGTAAAACCATACGGCAATCATCCGTTACTCTGTGTGTAAAGCATGAACACTTTCTAGAGTCTAACAGCTAGAAAATACTTAATGCCACGCATGCGTAGAGTATCAATAAATTCCAGTCTTCAGACAATAAGGCGATTTCACGCAGTAGGGCAAATTCTCAAGTTATAACAATTCTGACTTTAGTTTCAAACGGAAGGGCAGTTTATTGTTTGTCTATTGGCTGTTGTAAACATGAAAATGAATGGGAAGGGTATTATAGTAGTTCGTGACGTTGCGACAAATTGCTCTATAAAATCTGTTTTCCAAACAGTGGAATGTGATAATAGTAACATCTGTTTTCCAAACACTTTAAACTTATTATATAATACAGTAGTCTCCGCTTAATGGGATCAGTTTGGAACACCGTGATTTCGATAACAATAAACGATATACAGAATTAGATAAATTTACACCACCACCCCTTCAAATCACACGTACTACATTTCAAAATAAAATGAAAAAACCCACCTTAAGTACTGTATATTATCATTTAAAGCGTAAGAATTGTCCTTTCATTCAAAAAATTTGCCTTCTGCTTGTTTGACTGACCACCACAATTCTTATTTCTGAAAAATTCACAATGAAAAGAAATTTTCTAGTTGTGAGCAGTGAAAAAAAAACAATGTTTAACAGGGACATTTTTTGGGAAGGGAATTTTGCAGTATTTTGTTTACTTTTATCCTATCGCGCAAGACAATTTTATATCACAATGATTTTATATTAA
>CM063499.1:92309905-92367405 GCA_032207245.1 Pardosa pseudoannulata | reverse complement strand
AAATATATTACGATTTTAAAAGGTTAACCCATATTTTTAATTTTGAATAATAATGTTTAAAACCAAGAATGCTATGTTTATCCTTACCGTTTAAGCTTTTAGTAGGAGAAATATTTTTTAGTATTAACTGATCCTTAAATATGCTCTATTGGATGGAAAATTATCTTCAAAATTTGTTGAAAATATACTACGGTTTTGAAAGATGATTAACCCTTAAATGCCCTGTGTTGCCTTTTAATAGCATACCCAATTTAGTCGTCTAAAATACTATTAGAATAATATTGAAGCTCTAATACCTAATGTTGTCAATAAAATGCATACTAAAGATACTAAACTATTTTCAATATGTCGATGGCACCTCTACCGCTTTTAAGAATATAGATTTATTTGTTCACTTATTTGCTACACATTCTCTCTCTCTTTTTTCTTTTCTTTCTTTCTCTTTTTAATTGGGCATTTAATAGTTAAAAACTTGTTTTAAATTTGATGGTACTCTCTGCTATAACTCTATTTCTCAAGTTTTTTAAATTTGGTTTGGTCAGTAAGCAATCAACATGGTTTCCACGCACCTGGAAAGTCAGGGAAAATCATGGGTTTAGACAATGGATTAATTTTGTCATGGAAAGTCTCGATTTTTCAAGTAAAATGAGTAAAAGTCATGGATCCGCTGAACTACCGATTTTAAAAAAAATGCATTGAATTGTTTAATTCTATTTTTACTTGTCATTTGGCTGAAGTTACTGAGTTTGCTATTTATGTATTATCCTATTGACCCTATTGCCAAGTAAAATTAGTTTGCCAAATAAACTCGAAGCAAGAAAGCTTAATGGGTGGGTAAATGTATATTATTCTGGTTTTTTCTTAAATTGTAGATTAAAATTTTATTAATATAATAATAATTATTTTTTAATAAAAATTAATTAAGATTTTTGCGCAAAATATAAGTTTATCTCTAGGGATATTGTATATAAACATTATAGGGTTATATTTGGCTATTATTCATGGTCACCCGGATAATACCAAAGTACCTTGAATTCAAATTGGAAACATTTTGATTGAAAAATTACTATATGATTAAACTTAGGTATGTAGATACAACAATTTATTTTTATGTATGTGAGTTTATTAACACTTATAAAGTAAGTTTATAGTTTTTTTATGATAAAATTCATGTAATTTCTCTAAAAGCATATATTTTATTTATATATACTTTAACGAAAGCTTTTTAAAGTCATGGAAAATGATCTGCTAAATCAGGAAAAGTCATAAAAAGTCAAGGATTTGAAAAATTTTATTTCGGCAGATACCCCGAATCAATTTATTGTAACATACAGGCCAATTTTAAATGGGGCATAATGCTTAAAATTAATTCGGACCATCTTTGAACATTTATAGCAGTAGTATGAATGTTTTATCCAAATAGGCCTTTGTATTTTCTCCAATTTAACACCCATTTGTATTTTTGTTGATTTTTTATGGTTTCATAAATTACTTGTGATGTAAGTGAAAGATCAGTGTTATGAGCGGGAGTGGATATTTGTCAGGAATAACATAGCTAACTATGGTAAAATGTAAAATATATAACATTGCAACTAATGCCAACAACAGGGTAAAATTGCATTAAGGTATACTTAAACCATTATAAATTTTACATTTGCCTGTTTTTTGTTAATATATAAGTAATTTTGGACAGTTAATTTTGAAACTTATAAAAGCATATATATATTAATTTGTTAAAATAATTCTTAGTTTTTAGAAGAAACACAAATTAAAAATTTGTTTTTATAGGACTTAAAACTAGTAATATATTTTGCTGAAATGTTAATGAACTTATGTGGAGTGTTAACATTAAATATATTTTTACTCACAATAAGAACTCTGAATAAATAAATAAAAAAACTACTGCACATAATTATTTCAAATTTTCAAAGTAAATACATTAAAAGGTCAGTACTTTTTGCTTTTTAAAATTTGTTTGGGATTTATAGTATTCAAAAAAAATTTTTAACCAAGAAGGACCAAAAGCAACCAAAAGTATATCCTGTTTACTAACCGAGCATTCGTACTTGTTTGCAATTAATCTTTCATTAATCATTAATCTTTCATTCAAGAATAACTTTCAATCCTGAGAGCTTCAAATTGTGAAAAATTATCACCAGTAGTCATAACCAGGGTTGCGAAAAAAATCATGATTTTTTTTTTAAATACGATTTATTTGATTTAAATCAGATTTCTTCGATTTTTTTCTGAATACTAATTTCAATTGTTTTTATGTTTTTTTGCAATGTACATAGAATAGTTTGTTATAAGAAATAACATCTTATCTATCTAGTATATTCTACACACTGATTACCTAAAATTAACTATATAAATTTTAATCTAATTATTATAAATCTATTATTTTGTAATTGAATAGTGCAAACTAAATAAGTTGTAAATTTAAAGAACAAATTAAATATTCTTTTAATGCAAACTATTTATTTAAAAAAAAGAAATCACAATTATTTCAATGTTGTAAAAATGACTACATTATTAAATTTTCAGAAACTTTAAGCAATTCAGTGTGGCAGTTCATGTTATGTAACAGGGTTGGCATGATTTAAATCAGTCGATTTTTTTTTTAAATCATTAAGTCAATTTTTTTCACTTCTTTTAAAACCTCTATTCCAAAGACAGAAGAATTCGGAATCAGTCAGCACAGTAATACTATTAAGTAAATAAGTGTAAATAGATAGCATGTGCTTTCAAAGAATTTAGTTGTTGTTATCAGAAAGTAGGGAGTAGGGGTAGGTACAATAATTGATTATGACTGGTGGAATTCATTTTATGCAATTGGAGGTAAAGAGAATATTACAGAACTTGAAATCCAGTTTGTCTACCAAATAACGATAGCCATGGCATCATCTGCTAGAATAGAAAGACAGTTCTCTTCTTTTCGTATTGTTCATTCTAGCCTTCGTAACTAATTGGGAGTAGAAAAAGCATCGAAACTAGTATTTTTATTAAAACAATTAAATCCATAATTCGCTGCTTAAAATATATTAAAATAATTGTGATTTTTTTTAAATAAATAGTTTGCATTAAATGAATATTTAATTTGTTCTTTAAATTTATATCTTATTTAGTTTGCACTTTCCAATTACGAAATAAAGAAATGTATTTAGATTAAAATTTATGTATTTAATTTTAGGCAATCAGTGTGTAGAATATACTAGATAAATAAGTTGTTACTTATAACAAACTATTTATTCTATGTATATTGCAAAAAATATAATCACAACATTAATTAAAATTAAATTCAGAAAAAAAATCAAATAGGTCTGATTTTTTAAATTTTTTTTTTAAATCATTATTTTTTTCTGACCTTGGTTAATACATGTTTTTATTTCACCTTAGTATAGAAGTTCGTAAAATTTTTCAGGAAATTTTGTGTGTATATGTATATCATAAATACCCCTGTATTCAGTATTCAAATATATTAAATATAATATTTAAAATATCACAGTGTAATATTTGAAGTCCTGCAGTTTATGAAATTACCTAAGTTCTTAGCAATTTCTGCTCTTAAAATATATTGCTAAAATATTAACTATTTAACAAAAAAAAAAAAAAGAATTTTTTGAAGAAAGTAATCCTTAGATGAAAAAGGCTAGCTGTAAAAACTCAATAGAATTATAAACTTTTGTGTTCAATGGCAGGGCCATAACTAGGGCATGACAAAAGGTGCAGTGCCGTAAACAGAAATTTTTAAAGAGGGGATACATAATTCTAAAAAATAATAGCCTGTATAATTTCTACTAAAATTTCTATTTTTGCCATTTTGTCTGAGCTCAAGGGGTGTGTTTAACAACCTAACCCCCCTTTCCGTATGCCCCTTCAAAGGTGGCATTTGCCACGGGTGCATCAGTCATAGGGGCACTGCTCCATGAGGAAAATGGGTCCAAAAGAGGATGATCCTCATCGAGTAAAAATTAAAAAAAGTTGAAAAATAATTCTTTCTTTATTAAATATAACGTGTTTAGAAATTATTTTTTTATGAATCTTCTTTTTTTTTTTTAAATGCTTCTGTAAACTAAACTTCTTATAGATTCTTACAAAATGTTTACTAAACAATCCTAATGTCTTAATATAAAACCCGGTTTTTGTTTTAAATTTAAATTTTAAAAAATCTCAAATTTTTTATGAAAATTCAATGTGTTTAGAAATTATTTTTTTTATAAATCTTCTCATTTTTTAAAATGCTTCTGTAGACTAAACTTCTTATAGATTCTTACAAAATCTTTACTAAACAATCCTAATGTCTTAATATAAAACCCGGTTTTTGTTTTAAATTTAAATTTTAAAAAATCGCAAATTTTTTATGAAAATTCAATGTGTTTAGAAATAATTTTTTTTATAAATCTTCACATTTTTTAAAATGCTCCTGTAGACTAAACTTCTTATAGATTCTTACAAAATGTTTACTAAACAATCCTAATGTCTTAATATAAAACCCGGTTTTTTTTTTAATTTAAAATTTTTTAATATTATTTAAACTAAATTTAAATTTTAAAAAATCGCAAATTTTTTATGAAAATTCAATGTGTTTAGAAATTATATTTTTTATAAATCTTCTCATTTTTTAAAATGCTTCTGTAGACTAAACTTCTTATAGATTCTTACAAAATGTTTACTAAATAATCCTAATGTCTCAATATAATACCCAGTTTTTGTTTTAAATTTAAAATTTTTTAATATCATTAAAACTAAATTTAAATTTTAAAAAATCGCAAATTTTTTATGAAAATTCAATGTGTTTAGAAATTATTTTTTTTATAAATCTTCTCATTTTTTAAAATGCTTCTGTAGACTAAACTTCTTATAGATTCTTACAAAATGTTTACTAAATAATCCTAATGTCTCAATATAATACCCAGTTTTTGTTTTAAATTTAAAATTTTTTAATATCATTAAAACTAAATTTAAATTTAAGAAAATCACAAATTTTTTATGAAAATTCAATGTGTTTAGAAATTATTTTTTTTATAAATCTTCTCATTTTTTAAAATGCTTCTGTAGACTAAACTTCTTATAGATTCTTACAAAATGTTTACTAAATAATCCTTATGTCTCAATATAATACCCAGTTTTTGTTTTAAATTAAAATTTTTTTAATATTATTAAAACTAAATTTGAATTTTAAAAAATCGCAAATTTTTTATGAAAATTCAATGTGTTTAGAAATTATTTTTTTTTATAAATCTTCTCATTTTTTTCTGTTGACTAACCTTCTTATAGATTCCTACAAAATGTTTACTTAACAATCCTAATGTCTTAATATAATCTTAATAATATCCCGGTTTTTATTTTAAGTTTAAAATTTTTTAATATTATTAAAACTGAATTTAAATTTTAAAAATCACAAACTTTTTATGAAAATTTAACATTCTAATAAAACATATTACTCAATATAATACCTTCACTGTTGAAAAATATATTTATAATACAGGCTTGCAATTCCGTCACTTTTCTCACCTTTAGTCACTTTTTTAAGAAAACAGTCACTTTTTGCACGGGTATCACGGGGTCCAACAATGTACTGAACTGTATTTCGCTCTTAGCGCAAGTGCTACAATCACTCGACACGACCAAATAAAAACCTTCTGTATTATTTTGCATGTGCGGCTCTAGTAGGTTGGCAGATGACCTTGGGTAAATACATTACTGAATCGTTGGTTGTATGCTACTGGTGGGAGGGAAAAACATTTGGCAAACACAATGACGTCTTACAAGTACATCACCCCTTAGCTGAAGAAGTTACTGAAATGTACATTTAATATATTAAAGTAACTTACGTTAAAACACACATTTCTCTTTTTCTTTTACTTCACAATTTTTGTTTCGATACTCTAATCTGGCTATGTACATATTTCATAACATCATTAATATATGCAGAAAATTGTGATTATAAAATTAATGTATTGTATATATTCAGATCTAATTTATAGATTTTCTTGTATAAAAAGCAATGTTGAGTTGCGTTAAACAAAATTTTTAACCTTTTTTTATTTGATACTAAAATCATATCTTGCATGAATCATTTGATTTCGAGTTAAATTAAATAGAAAAATCTTAATAGTAGCATCTGTAATCAAGAGGAGAAAAAAAAACGCTTTTTTTTTTTTTAAATGTTTAGTCACTTATTCTGTATTATTTGTCACTTATCTCACCTTTTTCAAAGTACCTCAGCAGTTGCAAGCCTGATAATATTGAATTATTAATAATATGGTAAAAATAGAAGAAAAATTAAAAGTTAATATACAAGGGACATTTTAAGGATTTACAAAATATTTTGCAAGTCCTTTCTAAATATATATTAAAAAAAAATGATTTTATATTTTATCACTATATTTGGACCAGTTTTTTGCCACGGTAGCTAATGGACTTAGTTATGGCCTTGTTCAAAGGGACTTAATAAAAAGTATCAGAAACATTTATGCATTAGATGTTTACATCAGGCTTGCAATTCTGTCACTTTTCTCACCTTTAGTCACTTTTTTTACAATTGATCACTTTTAGTCACTTTTTTAAGTAAACAGTCACTATTTTCTTGGTGTATCACAGCAAAAGTCTAGTATTGAAAAAAAAAATCATATTTAATAACAAAATATTTAAATAAATGAACAAAATCGGATGCTCTAATCTTATTTTTTTTATTAAAATGTAATTACTCATATGGTTTCCAGAATTGAGTGATTTTAAAAAGTCGTAAAGAAGTTTCTGAAATCTACATTTGTACTGAAATGTACATTTAATACATTAAAGTAATTTGCGTCAGAGCACACATTTCTCTTTTTTTTTTCTTCACAATTTTTGTTCAGATACTCTAATCTCACTATGTACATATTTCAAAACATCGTTAATATATGCAGAAAATTGTGATTATAAAATTAATGTATTGTATGTATTCAAATTTAATTTATAGATTTTCTTGAATAAAAAGCAATGTTGAGTTGTGTAAAACAAAATTTTTAACCTTTTTTGTATTTGACGCTAAAATCATGTCGTTTGATTTAGAGTTAAAATAAATAGAAAAATCTTAATAATAGCATCTGTAATCAAGAGGAGAAAAAAATCGATTTTTTTTTTCAATGTTTAGTCACTTTTTAGTCACTTATTCTGTATTATTTGTCACTTTTCTCACCTTTTTGAAAGTGCCTCAGCAGTTGCAAGCCTGTTACATCTAAAGAGTAATTTTCTATAGTTAACATTTAGTTTTTTGTTTCTATGATATGTAATTTGGAGTTTATCCAGAATATCAAAAATATTTGTAGTACCTGATTTGTTTATATTAAATTATTTCCAGTGGATACTCGTAAAAGTTTTTAATTTAATGAAATGACTTTTCATCTTATTTGAAAATACATTATATATATATATATGGCTTACCTGGAGAAAAGGATTGCCAAGTACTAACAAAATTGCATTTTCTAACCTTTTGTATAATTTTATATTATCTAACTTCCTTTTCCCTAGGTAAATATGTCGAGATTATGAAATTGCATTTATTAATATTATAATTAATATTAATTTTGTACTTGTATTTGATATAATTTTATATTTTCCTTATAAAATACCATTTTGGTTTATATTTTAAAACTGCGATTTTCCTTCACATTTTTTGCTATTTATGGCAATCTAAATGTTAATTTAAAAATTAATCTTACTTATTTTATGCTGCTTTGAGATGATTATAAATGTTCGATATTGTGCTTACTAAAGGTCAAGTTGTTAAAAAGGTTAGTATATTTTTTTCTTATTTAAATCTGTCATAAATTGTTATTACCCTAATTTCTTGTATATAATCTGCAGATTATATGTTAAAAAAGTTTAAAATTTCCTTCTACTGCATATTATACGCTGCCGCATACTATCTGCTGTTCAAAATTATTTTTATAATAAAAATTTACAAATATCTTTCATAAAGAGCAATAAATGGCAGCACCTGCTCATACGTATACAGATTTTTTTTTTTTTTTTTTTTTAAATGAGGATTTAAAAATTCTTTTCATCCAAGGACATAGCGGTTTGGATAAAAATACCCGATTAAATGAATATATTCCATTTTGTATATTTATTTCTATCAAGAAATAAACACATGTATAATCTGAAATAGCGGCATTTTGCTGCATTTCAAATTTTTTTTAACTTTCAACTTGCACTATAAGATGCAGTATAAAATTTCAATGCAGATCTCAAATAACCATATTAAATTAAAATGAAAAGATGCATTTTAAGAATTCTAAATTTCAATATCTTTTTTATTTAAGTATGGGTACAAATAATATATTTGTTTCTTTGTTCATTACTAATTAATGTAAATATTGCATCTGTACCATAATACTTTTTTCCTTATACATAGAAAACTGTGAATCACATAAAATTAAAATGGAAATTTAACGTGTGGTTTATATGATATTTTCTCTGAAAATATTGCGAAATTCATACCTGCAGATTATACGTAAGAAATTAGGGTACTATGCTAACTTTAATTAAACTATAAAAAACTATGTTTATTTTAACTGTGATCTAAATTTTGCATGCTCTAGTGAGAGTTTTATGTATTTATAAGGAATTCTGAGAAATAATTACTTGCTACATAAATATATATAACCTGTAAGAAATTTTGTAGTACATAGAGGTTTTGAACTTGTTGCATGCTAAAGCTTTATTCTTTTTTAAAAGAAAAAAATTTTTGTTGGGGGGAGGTAAGTAAAAGTACAGAATATTTCATAGCTTCTTCCAAATCCTTTTTTGCCATTTGTCAAGCATTAATTCACAGGAATTAACGTTGAATAATCTTCTTTAAAATTTAATTCTTTTGCGATACTAGTTTTTCTTTAATTTTAAATTTCACCCTGTTATGAAATTGTGAACCATTGTTGGTGAAACATCCTTTGGAATTCCTTCCATACCACATACATAGCAACAGAACCCCTAAATAAATATTAATTAAAAAGAAACTAAAGACCTATCATTTAACCACCGATTAGGCATAAAAACTAAACAATATAAAGCAGTATAAAAATAAAGATACTTATAAAAGGTAACATGTAAACAAGAATTTTTTCGGTGAAATGATACAAGTAACAGAACCCCTGAATAAATATTAATTTTAAAAAAATTAAGGACCTATTATTTATCCACTGATTAGGCATAAAAACTATACAACATAAAGCAGTATAAAAATAAAGATAATACTTATAAAAGGTAACATGTAAACAAGAATTTTTTTAGTGAAATGATACAAGCAACAGAACCCCTGAATAAATATTAATTAAAAAGAACCTAAGGACCTGTCATTTATCCACTGATTAGGCATAAAAACTAAACAATATAAAGCAGTATAAAAATAAAGATAATACTTATAAAAGGTAACATATAAACAAGAATTTTTTTCAGTGAAATGATACGAGTAAAATGATAAATTGCTGAATTTGACTATTGTAAATTCCTTTAAATTTTGGTGTTGTATTGAAGAAATCTTTAAACTCATATTATGCTCTTCATCGAATGTATTACGGTATCTAGTTTTTGATAAGACATATGCGGAAAAGCCAGTTTTTAAATTATAGGTTGTTGCAAATGGTAACAGCAATTCAGGCATAATTTGAAAGGTTAGAACCTTTCCAGATGAAGATGAATTCTTTTTTTCAAACAATACAAAAATTCTGACTCTGGCTTTGTTTTATAAAGGGGTGATATTGAACTGTCTGTTATCAGCTAAATAATTTTTTCATACTCATCGAAAAACAAAGAAAAACCCCAAAAATGTTTTCTGTTTATGACAAATGGATTTTTTATTCATTAGTATTGTTTCTTAAGTAGTGCTCCGTAGAATCAGAGTTCATTGTGTTTAAAAAATCTCTCGAAGTACCCCTGGAAAGTTGTTCTGGAACCCTAGGATTCTGTAGAATACTTTGGAAAAACTTTGTTTCAAGCAATTACTCAGTGGTTTAATCTTTGTTTCAGTCAAACTGTATGTCATCAAATTCAATCAAGAGAACGAAAGGTATAATCAACATCATTTGAGCATCCGGACAACATCATCCGGAGTTTGTGGGTTCAAATCCCACTACAGCATGGATGTTCATAGCCATTTGGAATCGCTGTAGGTCCCGGTCTCATTAGCCCTCATGTTGCAAAAAGTAGACCGTAGCATTCCAAACTTAAACTAAAATCAGTCAAACTGTAGGTATTATTTCATACTGGTACCGCTGTTCTATTTGCAGAACTGTATTCAGTAACTTAGTTTTTAATTCAAAAATTGTTTTGACCTATAATAATTTCTTCTAAACTTATTTAATTTTGATAAACAGCTTAAATTTTAGGATGCATATTCAAATATCCCTAAATCGTCAATATAATTATTCTCTAAAAAATTAAAACTATATCAAATGCTGTCTAAAGTAGTGTTCATGTGTAATGTTTACGTGCAATGTGCTATACCTTTTTTTTTTTTTAATAATTTACTTTGTGGTTTGTAATTTTAAAAGACAAAATTTTCTTTTGTGGAGGGTGGAACATTTAGGTATTCAGAAGCACATAATATATGCTTTACTGAGAAATAGTCCTAGAATGACCTACAGAAAGTGCTCTTTTTGCTCAATAAAATATTTCCTTTTATTCGACTAAAACTACCCTTTTAGATAAATGTATGTTGTTTCTTTTTAAATGAAATTTGAACACTAAATTAAAGTATTATTTTTAAAACTGTTCAAGTGACAGTAAAAACCATTTAAAACCTTAAAATTATGTAAACAAAAGTCATTTTTCTGTTGGATGCAAACATATAGTGAATTTTAAAATTTTACATAGAAAAGGAACCAATCTTGAATCTTGAGTATTTTCAGACAATTTTGTGCCAAAAATCCAGGCCACTGTAGCCGTTAGGCCCTCTGGGCTAAGTCCGGAGGAATATTTTCAGATAAGAGTAGCTGTCTTTTAAGAAAATAATGAAATACATGTTTTAAATACAATTCTTAGTAGAATACAAGAATCTCAAGCAACATTTTGTAAAACTTTTTAATAGAGCAAGATCAAATTTGATGTACTATTAGTAGGATGCTTGACCCGAAAGGGTTTCCAAAGTGGTAATCAGACTGTTACAAGTTGGAAACCATTGTTATAGCAACACTAGTTCAACTATTGAAATTAATGTTGGCACCAGTAGCATATATTTAATCGATCACCGAGTGATCTATCTGATAATTTCAAATAGCTCACTAAGCCGAACAATAGCCAAATGGTTAAGGTGCTGCCCTTAAGAACTGGAGTTTGTGGGTTTGAATCCCACTATGGCATGGACGTTCATAGCCGCTCAGAATCGGCTTTAAGCAGTAGGTCCCACTTGCATTAGCCCTCATGTTGCTAAAAGTAGACTGTACTGCTCCAAACCAAACCAAATAGCTCACTGTATTTATATGTTGATTAGGTTTTTAATCCATTTTGGTTAATTTTGACCCCCCCCCCAAAAAAAAAGCTTGCTGACACCTAGTGTGATGCTAATACAGTTTTTCATATATATATTTTAATAATATGCACACTGTTTTCTTTTCTGAACTACAAATAGAGAAGTTATTTGTTTTTAAAGTAAAGGTTATGCTATTAAATTATTTATCAGTTTACATTTTAATATATAGCACTTATGTCTTTTGAAAATTTTTTCTTTGTGATATAAGTAAAAGCAATTGAAAGTTTAGTTTCGATAAAATTTATCTTTTCATTAAAAAAAAAAATTATTGCCACATTTACAGGATAAAATCAAAATTTTAATATTTCGATATATATTCCCAAACTAATACTGATATTATTAATATAGGGAGTAGGAGTAAATAGGTATCACTATTTTTGAAAGATTAACAATATGATACCAGTAATAGAGCCATAAATATTATATAAAGCAGTGCATTGGTTTTTTTTTATTATATATATTGGTTTATTATATATATTGTGTTTTTTATATTTGTTAAGATTAATATTTTTGATAAATATTTTAAAAATATAATTTTATGATACTTGGGGCAATCAAATGATTCTTAACATTTGTTTTATGTTGATATTTGCAGAAAATATGATTAAGCATGTAACATGCACATGCCTCTTTAGTTGTGATACACCTATCCAGTAATATCAGTGCATGTCTATATCTCTGGCTAGTGTGATCAAGTAGTAAATATCAATATTTTTTTATGTATTGTAATAGATACAAGCCATTAGCAGGTGCCAAAATACTGCACTAATGAATAGACTGGATCAGAAATTTAATATTGCAATATATCGTGAATCTAATATTAATATCACTGTTAATGAGAGGCTGACATAGCGTCAATGCCGGCCGTGAGTCTAGTGGTTTTTGGAAAAAAAAACTAACTCTTCCTGCTGAATCTTGTTTATTAAATATTAAATAAAGATGTAAATGGCAATAGATATATAAAATGGTTTTAGGGCTATGATGCCAAATTAATCACACTAGGTCTAAGATTTAACAAACATGGCGCCTTGATGAAAAACAAAATGGTGCTCGAACTCTTGCAGAAGATCCAAAAATCCAAGCTCCTTCTCCTTTGCTCTCTCTCCGAGGGGGCCTACAGATCTCTCTAAAAAAAGTTCGTTGGGGAGTGTTGCTGGGCCGAAGCGTGCTACTCCGCAGTTTGACCAATAGGGTTGAAGGAGGGTCACTCCACTTTCACCTCTAGGTTGGTTTCGCTCTTGCTTTGTCCAACTGTAACTCTTTGTTACAATCACTAATATCTTGCTTTGAAGTAGGCGTGAAAAGATATTAATTTTGAAGGATTACCAGTATGGTACCAGTAATAGCTATAAAAGATGGTGCATTAGCTTTTAATATCTGTTTATGCTCATAAGTCATCATTCTCGTAATTATTCAGCAAATATTGCACTTACACTATTGCTTCTAGAATTATTATTTTATATTTATTAAGATTAATATTTTTGATAAATATATCTTTAAAACTTTAATAATTTGTTATTTTGGGCAATCAATTGGGATTCTGAGCATTTATTTTATATCTAGATGTTCACCTGAAACATCGTAAATTTCTGATTTTTGCAGAAAATATTAATATTTAAGCAGTAATTTAGTGAAATATATCAAGATGCGACCATTCATATATTCTAATTATATATTATAACATTCTTAACTCAATAGAGGTTGAAATTTTTTCATGAATGTCAAAAAGAAAAGTAACTTTATTTTTGTTGGTTATGGTTTTATTCTTACTTTTACATAATGTATAAACATTATCACACAAATATCTGTCTTTTAACAACGCTAATATGTATTTTTAACTGGATTCAAAACTAGATAGCGACTAGAGGTAGCCATCCAGTAATGGGAAGTAGCCAAAAAGTTGATAGATATCTAAAATTTTGCTATAATGTTATATTCAAATTTGTTCAAAACATAACACATGCAGATGTAATTTTTAAAAAATGGTAATTTCAGACTCAGGTCTGCCGAACTATGTCCGATTGGTTGGCTGGCCTTCGGTACTTGAATTCGTGGGTTCGAATCCCACAGTGGCATGGATGTTCGTAGCCATTTGGAATCGGCTTTAAGCAGTAGGTCCCGGTCTCATTAGCCCTCGAGTTGCAAAAAGTAGACCGTAGCACTCCAAACCAAACCAATCAGACTCAGGTCCAAAGCATAAAGATCAATCAAAATCTTGATTGATTTTTGAACAATTATAATACTTTCTGTGTTCCATGTATATGAGAAAGTAAATCGTAGTGTACTCATGACTATTAACCAGCTTTTAATATAATATAATTTATTTTTTATTATTATTTTTTTTAATGTGACATGTTTTTTCATCAGAATGGTATATTATTATTTGTATGAAACTTTGGAACTAATCCATAAACTAGAAATGTCCTTTATTTAAATGCATTTTCAATTTGATAAGTAACTGTATTATTTAAATTGATCGTTTTGTGAATTTATCCTTTTGGGGACTTTACTTTATCTGGCAAAGTTTTAAGAAATTCTCATGTTTGCCTGTCTATAACATATAGTTCTGTTACACATATTCTAAACCATTTTTGATCTTGCAGTATAAGCCTTATATGTGCTAGAAGTAAATCCGAAGACAATTACTATGAAGTTTTTAATTTTTATGATAATTTTATTGTGTTTTTTTAGTTATAAAATCATTATGTGATATGAAAATATCTTTTAAACAATTAATTGAACTGGAAGTTATTTCTACTACCTGCATTACTTTGTTGGATTAATCATATGTGTGATGTTTCACACACAAATACCTACCTTCAAGACCATTTTTCCCCTCTCGTCCCTGCCGAACGATGGCCGATTGGTTATGGTGCTGGCCTTCGGTACCGGAGTTCGTGGGTTTGAATCCCACAGTAGCATGGATGTTCGTAGCCGTTCGGAATCGGCTTTAAGCTGTAGGTCCCGGTCTCATTAGCCTTCGTGTTGCAAAAAGTAGACCGTAATACTCCAAACCAAACCAAACCCCTCTCGTCCCTTGATTCTTTTTTCAAATTCCATTACAGTTGCCTTTCTAGTGCTAGAAGGACAGCTCTGGGTCACAAATATATCACTATCACTTTTTTGAATTTTGACTTGCAATTGATTGGCCAAAGTATCAGATGATGGAGCTTGGGGCAGACTTTTGCTTGCAGTTAAATGGGCAATGTATTAGAGAACATAACTTGGCACACACTCACATTCTTTTCACTCAAAATTTGGTTCGTGAAGAATATGAGGGAAAGCAAGAAAGTCAATGGGACGTGAAAAATAAATTGAGGTTAAAATTGTTGAAGAGATTGCTAAGAATGTGCCATTGTTTTTTATAGAATTTTAAATCTAACCTTCTGAAATTAAGTGTAAAAAAAAAATTGAAAGTCTAAAATAAAATAAATTTGTCTCAGGAACTCTTGTCATCACACTAGTGCAATCACAAACTCCAAAAATATGAATTAAGTATTTGCCCTGCATTATTGTTAATCATAACGTCCTATAAAATATTAGAATATGAATAGCTATTCACACATTTTTTAGACAACTTTCATGATGTTTTCTAAAATATTTTATTTGCATTTTATCTTCATTTTCATGAAATGTTTTATAGCCCTTGTTTTTGAGTATTTTTCTGTACTGTAAATTCCATAATAATGTTGTACTTTAGTTGACATTTTTTTCTACTCCATTTTTGATATACAGTTATATGTAAAATCAACAACTATCAGGAATTCCTTATAAAACTTTTTTTAAAATACTTTAAGCCGTGTCTCTATATTCTCACCCCCTCCTCTTCTGTCGCCAAGATCAACTTCTTCTTTTTCTCAAGTTAGGGCTATGTATGTTGTGCTTGATGGATATATTCATAATCTATGTCCTACGCACTACCATTGTATTATTGTTGTTGTGTTTTTACAATCAAATACTTTGTATACTCATAGGTGTCAATGCATCCAATATACTCAGAAGTTTTCTGATTTTTCTTTGTGTTTCCGATATTTCGATCGGGAAACTAATTCTTCTATTTTTTAAGACATATAGTCTAAAATTTCTAAAAATTCCAGTTCTCGATATGTGAATATTTAGCCTAATAAAAAATCTGAACCGATTTTAGACAATCTCTGTCTAATTAAACATTAGAACAGTTATTGTAAAATGCAGTAAAAGTTAAAAATATTTTACAACATTTGGAAATGCTGAAATTTAATGTTTGTTTTATATATTGGACAAACAGTATTACAATTTTTCACCTTTTTAATTATGTTTTATATATTTACTAAAAAATGTTATTTCAATAAACAACAGAATTTTTTTACTTTTAAAGTACTTGAAATTAGTAAATTAACTTATACTTCATAGATTAAATAAACCTTGCCATTTTTTTCCTTTTTAAATTTATATTTTTATCGTTATACTAAAAAATGTTGTTACTGCAATAAACTACAGATTTTTCTCTTTTCGAAGTTGGCACCTATGTATAGTTCAGAATTTGCGTTTTTAATTAAGTGTTAGGCCATTAAGTTTTAGGATATTTTCTAAGGCATCTAGTCTGGAAAGCATTGAGTTTCTTTTCTTGCTCTTAAACTATCATATATTTCGAAACATAAGCTGAAGGTGCGATTTTCCTTGCGCTTTGGCAATTTATTAATTACTTCTGGTTTATGTAGAACTGTGTTTATTAGATTAGTCGATGCACTCCTGTTATAGTACTGTTGTTTTAAGTGATTATAAGACAAATAATAGTCATTTTAAACTTGTATTTCAATTTCACTAGAATTACGGTGGTCTTTGTATACCTAGAATTACGGCAGGTGTCATTTTGACCCCTTGATAAGATATCTGCATATTTCTCTATATGATATAATATATTTGTGAAAAATAAATTAAAATAATGTAAATTATCACAACTACAGTTTGTTTTTAAAAATATACAGACTTTGCAGGTATGTAGAATCAACTAAACGATTTACTACATTCTCTCCTAAACTTTGATCACTTGGTCTCATTTCAACTTTTCCTAAATATGGAAATCATTTTAATAAGTATTTGGTTCTAACATTTACTTCTAGCCAAAATTTTATTCCCGATTTATTCAGCATGTTAGGCATATACTGCAAAAAACGGCGTCTTGTTTTTGTAGGAAATAACTGTTCATTAAACGTAATATTTTCATTTGGTTTGTAGCAAAGCTTACAGTTTTCTATAAAAGTATTCCATACCTCGGATATTAGTGTAAATTTATCATACTGCAAACGTGAAGACCTTGTTAGTTTATTTTCAAAACAAAGAAATTTCATAACTTCCGGAAACCTATCTCTACCCATAGTTTCATGAAAAAACTTTGGTCCCCAAGTCTTGGACCATAAACGAAGAATTGGTAAGCGCTTGGCGGCTAATGTCTCCTTACGTACAACAACGCTTTGAATGTTTCTAGTTCTGCTAATAAAATAGTGAAAGAGTCATTATGAAGTTTACACTTGTCTTCAACATCAGTGTATACAGTATATAGCCTGCTGTAATCATTTGTTAAGGCTAAAATAAAAATACGATTTTCTTAAAATCTTTACTATTTTGTAAATTACAATGATTTAGGGAAAGTCAAGAAAGGATTAAGATATTTGCAAACGAAATAGAAGAGCTGTCAGGGATAAAAGTTTGTTAGGTATCCAAAATGACCCTTTCCGTAATTCTAGTGTTAAACTGTTTTGCTAATTTTTGCTGATTTTAAATTTTTGACTATTTGTCTCCAATACCAAAAACCATCCCCGAAAAAAACAGATGTATTACATCTGTTCAATGGATCTATATATTATCTGGATCCCCCCCACACACACACACACACTTTAGGTCTTCAAAACCCCCAAAATTTCTCAGCTTATACACTGATATATGGTAGTTTCCAGGTTTTACATCCATACAGTAGGACTGTTCTATGTTTTGTGTAATCAACTTTCAGATTAAAACATAAACACAAATTAAATATAATCACAAATTAAATGCTAAGACTAAAGAAACAGAACATAAGTATATTGTAACAAAAAATGTAATAATTTTACAGGGAATTAAAGATGCCTTAACCACTATAAAATGTTAACAATATCTTCCAAGCAAAGACTAAGAGAATCATCTATTTGTTGCTGTTTGTATATCCGTCTTTTGGCTATAAGTCTCCACCTTATGATGATGATACTATTAAAGCATTTAAATGCATTTTGCTCACAAGAAAGCAACATATGCTAAAATTAAGAAACGGGGGGAGGAATCATGATATCTCTTTATTATGAACTAGCATGTAGCCCGTAATATGACGAAAGAGAAAAATTTTAATTTTCCAAAATTCTAAAGTACCTTATGAGGCAGGTAAAAAATAGTTTGTTGTTTGGCTGTAAATTATCTTGCAACAAAAAATAATCGATGATTCAATTTAAAATTATCTTATAAGTACCTAATCTATTATTTAAGCCAAATATAAAAGAAAATTATTTACATAATATCTAAGTTCAATGATAAAATGTATGAAAATAAGACAATTTAAATAATGGAATGACGTCATAATGCCAAAAAAAATGTTATTTTTACCTATTTATTATGGGATAAATTGATAAATTTAATTACCTGCTCTTAACCAGGGAAAATAGGAGTTGAAATAATGGCCTTAAAAGCTCGAAAAGAGGGGAAGGGGTGGATTTCAAACGTTTTATAGAAGGTCGTATTTTTCGCTGGGATATGAAGCATATTAGTACCAATTTATTTTAGATTCGGATCTACAGTTTAGAAGATAAACTTTGAATTTTGATAACTATGGATGCCTCTATCCATTCCAGGTCCAACTGCTTCATAAAATTGAGGACAGATAACGTAGGCTGTTATTATATAGGGGATTTTTTTGTGTTGCAGTCTTTTATAAATGAACTAAAAACTCGATCTATTGTAACATTTTTCAGTTTTCCTTGTAATAAATGGTGCTTATAAAGAATTCCTGCTGCATGCTTTGTATTTGGCTGTATATTACAGAAAAGGATGATGCATGTTTGCTTCTTTAAACTTTAAAGGTCCCCCCCCCAACATTAAGGATGTAACTTTACAGTATTTAAAGACCCAATATTTTCTTTCGAATTCATTTTTAAAAAAACCATAAGACTAAATGATGACTTTTTATAAACTTTCTTATTGGCAGTATAGCCAAGGGTGTATTTAGGCAAAATTTGGGTCTGTAAACATAAATTGTTTTGTTGTAAAAGGCATCCTTCTCAAAATATCTGTCTTAAAAAATGGAACCATCACAGCTGTTGATGGAGAAACTTTTTCAGCCGCGGGCCAAAAATCGAAAGAAAATAAGTTTAGCGGGCCACGATAAATTTTTCTAAACTTTAAAAACAATATACAAGTACCTAACGGTTTAATTAAATAGGTTAATGAGAAGAATGAAATTGCGATTTCATTTTTAAAAGTTCCTTATACTGAGGTTCGAAGTGAGATGTACTGTTTTTAAGGAACGATGTTAAAAGCTCATCGGTCAGTCTACTTCTGAAATTATTCTTTCTAAGGTTCAAAGTTGAAAACGCTTGTTCACATATAAGAAGCAAATACACTGCTGATCTTCTGGGTGTGAGATAATAAATGTGGGATATAATATTTAAGCAAAGTAGAAAATTAGATGGATATAGAATGTATTAATATATATATTTCTTTTAATTTGCCTCAGACCAGCAACTTAAAATTCTATCCGCGGGCTGGATAAAACCTTCCGGCGGGTCGTAGTTTGCTCATCTGCATATATTCATTTTAAAATTGAACCCTCCTAAAATTTAAAGTTTCCAAGAAGCAGCATTCTTAGAAATTATTCATCTTGTTATTCATATTTAATGCTTTAAGAGTTATTTATTTATTTTTGTTCATATTTAAAATTAACTTTAACTATGAGTATAATGTTCATTTATAAATCTGTATATGTATACATAAATCTATATATAGTATTTCTATATATAGATTTTCCTTAAAATGGTTAGACTTCCTATAAAATCTTGTTATAAACTTATTGTTAATTTTAGATTTCAAAATTTGTATGTCTTCTCAAAAACAGGATCCTATTTTCTCAAATTCACAAAACAGTTCTTCTGCCGTAAAAACCAGATTTAATGCTAATTTCAGTCTCACAAAATGATGAGCTTGTTTTTTTACAATTTCACAAAAACAGTACCATGTATGAAAAGTCTCGATTTACCTCTGATTACATTTAGCTCTAGATTTAAACAAGCATGCACAGCTTTTGCAAAATTTTTTAATAACTGTATAGTTATAACTATATCCAGAATGGATATAAGCATTTGCTTTCATTTGTTGTAGTTTTAAAAGTACCATTTTGCATGTAAAGTAACCAGGGTTGGCTTCATTTGCCCAACCCGAAAAAACCCGGGCGAGTTTTTTTAAAAAAAAAAAACCACTTGAAAAAACCTAAGTGGGTTTTTTCAAAATTGGGTTCTCAAAATCTTTATTTAAAATTCCACATATTTAACTAATAATAAATATATTGAATTAAATCTATAATACATATTACATATTTCATCTTTGACAATGATGTTAGATTTTGTTTAATTTGAGGGGGGTCTAAACTGCTAGAAAAAACAAAAACTTAAAAACTTTTCAAGGAAAAATAGTTATCTGTATAACAAATGCAATAAAATCTAAATTAAACAAAGTTAATATGAATGTATGATGAAAAAAAAATAAGAATATGGAAGTATTACATGTGATAAAATTAATTGAAAAATGGACAAGAGAAATTGGGAAAAAAATATGTATAACAACTGCAAATAAATAAACATGGGGATAATATATATAATTAATTTTGCTACTTATCATATCTAACTTACAAATTAACTAACAAAATATCTTCTGAATGCTTTAATAACACAATACTGCTAACAAATTTAGAGCAATAATTTAATACATTTTATTGAAAAGAAAAAACTTCAAATGCAACTATTTCAAAGCCAACTTTTGGTATAAAATAATCACCATTCAAAACTAGTTTTTTGATGTTAGAAAAATTTTATAATATGAAAAAAATTTATTATAAGATTTCAAAATTTCCTTTTATTTAGACAAAAATTTCTTATGTAATAATTTAAAATTCATTTTTAAATTTTTCAATTTTAAAAAGTGATTAACATTTTAAATTTATTTCAATCCTACAATTATTTATACATCCAGTCCTCTTACATAACAGAAAACCTGAATAGTTTTCAAAAAAAGCATCTAAAACCCACTAAAGTACAGTAAAAACCCTGATAAAACCCGTAAAAAGCCCAAAAACCCTGAAAAAATTCGAAAAAAAAACCCTGAAAAACCCACTAGGCTGGGTTTTTCTGAAAAAACCCGGGTTTTTGCCAACCCTGAAAGTAACAGCTAATAATTTATATTTTAAAAATCATGTAAGCAGCCTGTGTACCTCTACTTATTCATTATATTCATAGTATTTTTTATTATTGTATAATTCATATTTTTTTTTCTTTTCAGATACTAGGAGTCAACTTCTACCCCTATGATTAAAGTTGTTGCAAAATCATCACTGATGAAAGAACAAAAAAAGGCTTCTTTAAATAAGAGATTTTAATCCATGAATTCAAGATGCATTACATCTTAAAGCAAATAGTTTCTGGTAACGAAATTCCAATTGAAATTCATATTGATAAAGATGAAGTTAATATTGGTAGAAAGGACATTATCACTTTGTCCAAATTCAATCAAATTTCTCGCCATCATGCAAAATTTTATCAAACAGAGAATGGATCTTTATTTCTTAAAGATATGGACAGTCTTAATGGCAGCTTTGTTAACGATATCAACATCGGATCTACACTTAAATCTTTGTCATTAGGCGATGTCATAGGATTTGGTGTAACAAGAGACCAATTTGAAGAAGGTTTTGTGTGCGTTCTTTGTACCAACGAACTTTCTAGCAAAGTAAAGCTAGAAGTAATTGAACTTTCTGATGATGATGAGGAGGAGGAGGTGAAAGTTGCCAAATCAACAAGAAATTCAACAAATGAATGTAGAACTACTTTGACAGATAATATTCCAATTGCTTCATCTTCTGTAGCAGTCAAATCTGAACAGTCTGAAGAGTATCCTGGAGTGATAAAATTAAGTGATTTTATCAACAAGCCTGTTTGTAGAGATAATAGTAATCAAACTAAATCTCAATTAAAAGAGAAAGTTGCCATTTCATCTGATAATTTAAATCATTCTACCGAGTGCCAAAGTTATGATAGTTCTGATAAGGCAGCTAACTTAGGTGTCAATAAAACAATTAAAAACATGAATTTGAAGAGAGAAAGCTCCCCAAGCATAGTGATTTTAGATGACAGTGAGGTAGAAAATGTTGCACAGTGTGTGACAACCCATAAAACTACAGCATCAGGATCAAAACGTAAAAAGTTAAAAAGCAGTGTATCAGACATTCCTGTAATCTCAGCCAAAACTGAGAGAAAAAATAGTTCCTCTGTGACCTCCCCTCGTGATATAAGCAGCCGGGATCAACAGGTATCAAGAAACGAATATTGCCATGACAACAATATAGAAAAAGATGAGGGCATTAAGAATAAAAAACGTAAATCAGATAGTTGTAATGATGAAAGAATAGATATATATTCTAAGAAGAAAAGGAAAAAAACTTGTGTACTTCAAGATGATGTCTTAAATTCACCCATTTCAGATAATATACCTTATGATTCCAAGACATCTAAGATACCAACTTTCACTAAAGTAGATGATATTGTAGATATTACTGTAAATTCTTCTCACCACAAAAATGAAATAAAAAATAGGAAGGAACAAAATATATTAGTGTCTTCTAAAACTGAGCTAAAAACTTATGCTCCCAATGAGAGAGAGCCTAACGGAATTGATGATAACCCACATCAATTTTCTGATTCTAATGTAAATGATGAAATTCCAATTAATCATGAATTTCCTTCTAATACCGACTTTAATTATTCACAAGATGACTCAATTATCATTATATCGGATGATGAATCTTATTTTGATTTTAAGTCTGCACAGACTTATGTACATATTAAAAAAGAACCAGAAGAAATTGATGAAGATGTGGAAAATTGTGAACAAATTGATGATGAGCTTGAGTTTAACGATTTAAATGACATGGAAATTGATAGTAGAGTAGAAAATGTGGAATCGAAGCAAGCATTTTCTAACATTAACGAATCAGCAAATGTAAAGGAATCTGATTATAATTCATTTAAAAAATCTGATGCAGCTGTTAATGATTTCTTCCCTGTACTTTCTCAAGCTTTTGAAAGTGATGATGATGATATGAATGAAAATATGCCACATTTTGTTAGGGAGGATGATAATTTTCATACCATTGAAAACTCATCTGATGTTAATTTATATAATAAAACACATAAAAATTATGAAATGAAGCTGGATGGAAATAGTGATAAGAAAAGGCCCCGAAAAAACACTATTAACAGATCCTAAACCAATGCCACATAAAGATCGGAAAAGAAGACAGTATGAAGAAAAAAAACATACCCTCAACTACAAGAGGAAATACCTCAAAAAAAGATAAAAGTAAAGAAACAGTTTTAAATAGATGTACTAATAAGGTCGACTCAAACCAAAAATCTGTTTATAAAACTGTATCTGATTCATGTGTAAATAGTTCTATGGGCACAAAGCAGCCTTCAAATTCAACACTCGGAGCATGCAAAGCTGTAACGTCACCTAAAAAATCATCTGTTAAGACTCGATCTGATAAGTTTTCTTCTAGAATGGGCTTTTTGGTTAATGAAGTAGAAACGAATTCTAGTCAAAATAAGAAAAAATGTGACAATGAAATTAGAACTAAGCAAATTGCTAACCTGAATGTAATAGAGAAACAGGACACTGCTAATAATAGGAAATATTCTAAAGTGCCTCCTAAGCCATCATATCAATCTGTTAACCAGAATTTGGTGCCATGTAAATCTTCTTCTGAAGTGCCTACTTCTAGTAGCTCGTTCAATGGAATGCTGCATCAAAATCCAGGCATTAAACCTGTTGTACAAAATACCTCATTTTCTCCCACTGAGCCAGTTTCAAATGCAGCAGTATCCCTTCTCAAAAGTAACCCTGTGATTTTACCAAATGTTTCTACTACTCGGACATCAGTTATTAATCCTAGAGATCCAAGACTCAATAGGGTTGCTGTTTCCTTACCTAATCATGATCTAAACAGATTAGTAACCCATACTGAGAGAAATAATGTAACACAAAATAGTGTGACTACCAGAGTGCCTGTCCTGTATAATAGACCTAACAATGTTATACCTCCCAAAAACTTGCATTTAATTAAAAAATTAATACAATTAAATGTTTTGTGGTTGCAAGAACAAGCGAACAAAAAATCTCCCCCACCACTCGTTTCTAAAGGTGCTGCGAACTTGCCTCTTAGCTTCAAATCTTATGATTCCTTTGTATCTTCGTTTTATCCCATGTTAATGCTTGAAATTTGGGAGTGTTTGTATGCTGAATCTAAAGAAATTTTTTCTAGCAAAAAGAAGTTCAAAAAATTCTACTTTTCAATTTTGTCTTTTACTAATAAAGAGGATTATGTTGAATTAAAATGTGAATCTGTAGTAAATGAAGATGTGTCCTTTGCCCCCCGAGAAGGACATATGGCTATTTTAGATTTGATGGAATGTTCCAAAAAAATACGATCGCGATTTGCTTACATATTTTCTCACAGAATTGAGCCATTAAATCCAACGTACGTAAAAGCTTCAGACTGGAAGAAACTGTATTCAGACTGGCTTACAAATGCCAAACATTGGACATTCTATGCATACGTTAAAAAGTCAGATATGACTTACAGATTGAACAGTTTAATGAAGGGAAATGGTATATGTTTAATTAAAAATAAGCTTCGATTAGCCGACTCTCTTAATGATTTTAAAAATTCTCCTTTACTGAGTGATATACTCCAGCCTAAATGGAACACATTTTCAGTAAATTATACTGCTTCACTTGCCAGCAGTGAATATAGTTCTTGCCAAATGGAAGTCATAAAAGGTGTTTGTGATGAAATTAAGAAACCCAGAGAAGAACCTAAAATAATTTTACTGCAGGGACCTCCTGGTACCGGAAAAACTCACACTGTAACTGGAATTATTGATAAGTTGCTGCATATGTGTAATTTCGACAAGAGATCTAAAATTTTAGTAGCTGCTCCATCCAATGCTGCTGTGGATGAAATAGGGAGCCGCATCATTGAACAAATCCAGAAATATGGTAATAGAAGCAATATAGAAATAGTTAGAGTTGGCCTAGCAGATCAAGTAAATGCTAAAGTGAAACCCTATTTTCTAGACAGAAAAGCTAAAGAAATATATAAAAAGGAAGTTGATATATTGAACAGGGAAAGACAATCGGCGCTTTCGAATTTCTATTCCGAAATTCAAAAGTTGGATGATAATTCTTCACTTCAAAAATGTGATAAAATGAGGAGAAATTTTGAAGATCTGAATGATGAGAAATGTCCAATTAAATTCCAAGACTTTGCTTATAAAACAAGGGCACTGAGACAAAGCCATATTATTCTTTCTACTTTAAGTAGCTGTAGTTTGTCAGTAATGCTTAAAGCCTTTAAACTGAACTCTGCATATGAGATTTCATGCTGTATAATTGATGAAGCCACTCAGTGTACTGAATTAGACATTCTTCAACCGTTAGCCTTAGGAGTCAATAAATTACTTCTTGTGGGAGATCATGAACAGTTGCCTGCTACCGTTCTGTCAAAATTAGCTTGCAAGTGTGGCTTTGAAAAATCAATGTTAGAGAGATTTCATACATACTTTAGTAAAGGTTACAAAAAAACTCCAATGTACACTTTGAATGAACAATTTCGTATGCATTCTGCTATATGCAAGTTCCCATCGAGATATTTTTACGACCGAAAAGTTATCACTAGTCCCAAAACAGACTTAATGTATGAAAAGTTTCCACTTCAGCCATATATTTTTTTGGATATTTTAACGAGTCAGGAATTGAGTGGTTCATCATCATTACTTAATTCTACAGAGGCAGCTATAATTGTTAACCTTTGTTCTAATCTACGAAAAATAGTGCATAGTGCATCTTCAATTGGTATTGTTACTCCATATCAAGCACAGCGTTCTCTTTACAGGGATGCACTCTCTATTAATGCATGGTATGCAGATATCGAAGTGAACACTGTCGATGGGTTTCAAGGACGTGAGAAAGAAATAATCATTTTGTCTTCCGTTAGGGCTAATAGTCAATCAGGGAGCATAGGTTTCTTAGCTTCCAGACAGAGGCTTAATGTTGCTATTACTCGAGCTCAGAAATGTTTAATTATTTGTGCTCATGCAGAGTCCCTCATGCAAAATCCGGATTGGGGAGCACTTATTATGGATGCAAAAGATAGGAACCTTTGTGTCGAAGTCAGTTCTGCTGAAGAAATGCCTAACATTTTCCAGAAGCATATATTAAAGAGATAATTCCATAACTAATTATTTTGCTGAACTTACCTATATAATCAAAGTGAAAGCTGTGATGAAGAATTTCATTTTTGTATTCTGTACTTCTCGTGTGAAAAACATTGGCATTAGCATTTTCTTCCATGAATTTTATGATTCATCAATGTTTTGATTATTTTAGCTTTGTTATGTTACTACAATTCACTTGTCATATAAGATTGTTCATGAGGATTTATTCCTTTTAAGTATATATTTGTTTATAAAAGATTTAAAACTGCAAAATAATAGTTTTCATTTCTTTCTTTTTTTGTGTCTATATGTGTGCATAATTCTTAATCCTGAATATAATTGGAATATTAAAATTGCTTATTCCACTTGATTGATATTAGTTTTGCATTTAACACATAAAAAAAATATTTTTAATGCTCCTCTGATCTTAATATTCATTGCTATAGTTATTTTCATTTTATAAAAATAACTAGTTTATCAGATATGCCAAGTGAGTCACTCTGTAGCAGGGTTGGCTTCATTTGCCCAACCCGAAAAAATCTGGGTGGGTTTTTTCAAAATTGGGTTCTCAAAATCTTTATTTAAAATTCCACATATTTAACGAATAAATATATTGAATTAAATCTATAATATATATTACATACTTCATCTTTGACAATGATCCTATATTTTGTTTAATTTGAGGGGGTCTAAACTGCTAGAAAAAAACAAAACTTTTCAGGGAAAATTAGTTATCTGTATAACAAATACAATAAAGTCTAAATTAAAGTTAATAAGAATGTATGATGAAAAAAATAAGAATGTTGAAGTATTACATGTGATAAAATTAATTGAAAAATGGACAAGAAAAATTGGGAAAAAAATATGTATAACAACTGCAAATAAATAAACATGGGGATAATATGTATAATTTATTCTGTACTTATCATGTATAACTTACAAATTAACTAAAAAAATATCTTCTGAATGCTTTAATAACACAATACTGCTAACAAATATAGAGCAATAATTTAATACATTTTATTGAAAAGAAAAAACTTCAAATGCAACTATTTCAAAGCCAACTTTTAGTATAAAATAATCGTCATTCAAAACTAGTTTTTTGATGTTAGAAAAATTTTATAATATAAAAAAAATTTATTTTTAAGATTTCAAAATTTCCTTTAATTTAGACAAAACATTCTTCTGCATAATTTAAAATTGATTTTTAATTTTTCAATTTTAAAAAGTGATTAACATTTTAAATTTATTTTAATCATACAATTAATTATATATCCTGTCCTCTTACATAACAAAAAACCTGTTAAATAGTTTTCAAATCCCCAAAAAAGCATCTAAAACCCATTAAAATATAGCAAAAACCCTGAAAAAAGCCCAAAAACCCGGGTTTTTGCCAACCCTGCTCTGTAGAAATGAGAAAAATTCATAATTCCGGAAGTTCCTTGGATTGCCACAGAAATAAATAAAAATTTACTTTTTTCTGCTAATAATTTATTTATTTTAAAAAATCTCATATCTTCCATTTGTGACATAATTTTCTGATTTCTAATTGGTTACAATGTAATCTCTTAATAGGTCATTTAGTTTTTTTTTTTTTTTTTTTTTTTTTTTTTTTTTTACAAATTAATGTTGTATACAAAAGATTTTTTAGAACTATGCAAAAAAAAAAAAAAAAAAAATACCCAAAAGGAGTTTAGGTCAAATTTTAAATGGATGCGCACTAGAATTTCTGGTGAGACAGATATGTAAACATTTTAATCATGTTTGATTTTGATCTATAACATTTTTCAAGAACGTGTAAAGTCTAAAAAAATGACATATATGCATCATTAAATGCTTTTTGGATAATTATTTTAAACTAGTTCTAATTTGTACTTAATAATAAACATTACATAGTTTTTCTTGTATTAATTTATTGGATTTTTCTGATTTTTAATGGGTTTTGCTTTTAAGAGGAGAGGTCAGGGGAAGTACCATATTTTAGAAAAGATCAAATTGCTAAAGTTGATTAATTTTTATTAGCTCAATATTCAAGAAATTTTAATTTAATTAATACTAATAAATCAGTGTAAAGGCTATAAAAAAGTTCACTCTGACATCACAAGATGTTATATATTGACATATACCACATGTTTGAATGTTATTTTAACAAAGGATTATTTTTTATCTCTACTCTTTCAACCAGGGTTAGCATGATTTAAATCAGTTGATTTTTTTTTAAGTCATTGATTTAAATCATTTTTTTTTCACTTCTCTTAAAACCTAATTCGAAAGACAGGAGAATTGGGAATCAGTCAGCACAGAAATACCAATAAGTAAATAAGTGTAAATAGATAGTATGTTTTCTAAGAATTTAGGGGTTGTTATCAGAAAGTATGTAGTAGGGGTAGGTACAATGACTAGTTATGACTAGTGGAATTCATTTTATGTAATGGGGGGTAAAGAAAGTATTACAGAACTTGAAATCCAGTTTGTCTACCAAATAACAACAGCCGTTACATTATCTGCTAGAATGGAAGGACAGTTTTCTTCTTTTGGTATTCTTCATTCTATCCTTTGTAACCAATTAGGAGTGGATAAAGCATAGAAACTAGTGTTTTTATTGAAACAGTTAAATCCATAATTCTTTACTTAAAAAATATTGAAATTATTGTGAATTTTTTTTTTTTAAATAGTTTGCATTAAATGAATATTTAATTTGTTCTTTCAATTTACATCTTATTTAGTTTGCACCATCCAATTACGAAATAATGAAATGTATTTAGATTAAAATTTATGTTTTTAATTTTAGGTAATCAGTGTGTAGAATATACTAGATAGATAAGTTGTTACTTAGAACAAATTATTCCATGTATATTGCAAAATATATAAAAACACAACAATAGTTAAAATTAGAAATCAGAAAAAAAATCAAACCTGATTTAAATCGGAAAAAATCATGATTTTTTCCAACCTTGCTTTCAACCCTTTAAAAAATAAATAAATAGTTAATTCCCCTCATGAATTATAAGTTAGAATACCCCAAAATATTTCCTCAAAGTACATTTAATGCTGATGTAATTTTAAAAAAATAGTGCAGCACAGTGGTGGAAACTAATTGAAATATGTGTTAGGGATGGAGATGTGATAGATTTTTGCCACTTTATGGTCTGGTAGACCTAAACAAGTGCCCAGCTAGCTGTGCATCACTGGAGCAAGTTTTCTCTACATGTGTGTTGGTTTGGTCGAAACTTAGAAACAGATTAGGAATACAAAAAGCATTGCAGTTAGTATTTTACACATGAAACCTTTGCCTTTTTCTTTATGGATTTCACAGACAAATTTTTTTTTCAAAATTGTTATGTTGGATTTACCATAGATTTGCAAATATTTTTCTGGATTTTGATAGACTGTATATATATTTCCACAGAATAATTCTGTAAATATGAAAGAGAGTAAAAAAACTAAGATAACAGTTTCTGAAAATAAATGTAAATATCACCAATTTTTAAAAAAACCACTTTAGAGTGGGTTTTACCCCCAGAAAAACCTGCCTGGGTTTTTTGCAACCCTGTTTATAACCCATTAAATAAGGTAATTTTGTATAACTAGTTTTTTTTTATGTGTGTGTAAATCACATACACACATCCTTATCACATATGTATAATTTTACACGCTGTAAATTGTATGTTCATATTTTGTATATATCATTATGAACTCTGAAATTGTGTTATTTCTCCTGAGAGAGTTGACTCAGTGTTGGCATATCTGATTTATTCTAAATAATTAACTAAAAATGGGTGATATGGGCAATCATGATTTCAAACAGAGTCAGAAAATAGGAAAAGACCACTAGCAATTATGGGGAAAAATTTCAACTAATTCCATCAGATTATTTTCCTTTTTATTATTATTACCATTTTTTTTGGGGGGGGGTTGTAATTTGGCTGGCTGTTTGTAGGGGACTTTGGACTCCACTTTGAGATGTTTTACTTTCTCCTGCTTTAGCTATGACACATGGAATATTACAACTGAGAGCTTTGAACTGAAACTGAACCAAAAACTGAAAAAGAAATAAACATTTTGATTGAAACGAAACCCAGAACTGAAAAGAAAAAAAAATATATCACTTTATTCCGGTTTGATATGTTATCAGTCATTTTGTTAGTGTAGCCAACTTATCAATATTTTCTAATTTAATGCCACCCATTTAAATATTGTCATTACATGTACAGGGCACATCCAGAAAGTAAGTTTCCCTATTTAAAATAAAAAAAGAACTCACACTTTCAGGGACATATTTATTGGCAACAAGTACAGCACTGTATCAGCTATTTTTCAACATAGCCACCACCAGAATTTAGGTACTTGTCATATTGTGGGATCCACTTTTGCATCCCTCTGTCATAGAACTCTGTCGTCTGTAAATGGAACCAGCCTTCCCGTCCCAGAACACTGTGCATATCCTTTTCCATACCGATAGCATCTGTCGTTTGAATTTGGTCCTGACCGAAAAAGATCCCACTATGGTGCAATGCATTGACTGCTGCTTGGATTCTGGGGTAAAGTGCGAAATCTAAGTCTCATTGCCCGTGATGAACTTGTCAAGGAACTCGTTGCCAAGGTCGTGATACCATAGCAGAAATGTCAATGCTGCTCCTAAGTGTTGAATTTTGTGTTCGGGTGTCAGTTTTGGTTCATAGACCTGACAGAGATGACGATGAATTTCAATGGGCACAATGCTTGGTGCATTCAAGATCCCCGACCAAAACTTGCAGGTGGCGGGAGAAGGAATTAGAGTTTCCATTTCGGACCATTGCTATCATGCTACTGACATGAGTCCAGCTGACATATGATTGATACATCATAGATCTGTTATGCATGCGCAATTGACATGACTAATTACATTTACTTTAACCTTCCGAGTAGAACACACCAAGGAAAAAAAGTCTCCAAAATTACACATAAATGTTTATTGTGTCAGTGACCAAAGCATTCTATGATTTTTACTTCATCCTTTGTCGACTAGAATGGAATATGGTAAACCCACTCTCGTTATTGTCTCTTTACTTCCGATTATAAATAGATATAGATTGTTAATTTTTATTACACATAAATCCCGTCAAGTCTCAAAGATCCTCCCATAAGAAATAATGGATTCTAAAAGTACAAATAAAAATATTCTTTAGCAGAATTATTTATATTTTTACAACAGTCATCCAAAATATTTAAGTAGTGCAATCAGACATACATGTAAGGAAAATTCTGAGAGGTTTTCAAAACTTAAATCAAGGGTAAAAATTCCCGCATCATTTTCCATTCCCCTTTTTAACCCCTAATCTAAATGGACCACTGGGGCTACAGGTTACGCCCTCGGAGAAGGGGTCTGGCCAATTATAAACCTACATGGGCCTAGCGGACCATTTAGGAAATAAATACTCGGTCTACGCAACACGAGGGCTAATGAGACCACCTACTGAGGCTACGAATATAGGAAATTTCCAAACACCTAAAATCATTCGGCTCCAAATAAAAAGGAGATACACGCTAGCGGAGACAGATTTTTCTAGAGATATTTTCCCACAGATGTCGACCAAGGTGTTACGTGTCTTGTACATAGAACTTCATGCTAGCTGACCCTTCAGTTTGTCCCTATGATGAAGTGGGAACCCGTCCTTCAAAGTTATCTTAATAAAGGTCTTTAGCTGAAACGGTATCACTTTTATGGCCATGACTGCAACCCCCCATCGAGAAGTCAGTCTCATTACATACATATGTTACCGCAAAGGAAATCCTTGGAGAAATAAACGAAATAGAGATTTACAAAGCCATGAAAAGCTATCAGCGTCTTTGTACCTCAGGGAGTAGAGGTGCACCCCTTAATAAACATCAGTCAAAAAGTTGTGCAGTTCCTAAACAATTGACTTGACCCTCCTACCTCAAAACTCCATGCGGGAAATCACTGGCAGAAATGTACATTACATCCATTTTCGGAAAGTTTTTAGAGGTTGAAAATTGTACGTGACAACCGCTTTGAAGACATCATCTTTTTGGTAGAATTGTACGTGTGCACCGTGTAGAGGGTTAAAGGGGAAAACATTGAGAAACTTACTTTCTGGATGCGCCTTGTACGTTGTGTTGAACGATGGCAAAATGGTTAGTTCGTGATCTGAATACTATTGGGGCATAGATGTTTGTAGCCATTTGGAATTGGCTTTAAGCAGTACGTCCCAGTCTCATTATCCCACAGGTTACAAAAAAGTAGATAGTAGTGCTCCAAACCAAACCAAACTAAACTATATGTAAATCTTTTTTTTAAGGATTTCCTTTTTTGATGTTCTCTGGCACTTTACTGTTTCAGTTTTGCACAAAGCTAATAATAGAAGGTAGGTTTATTTCAGTTGAATGTTTAGTTGTCAAATGTAATTTTATCAATGCCAATGCTCGCCTTTTCCTGTTCATGGCTTGTATAGTACATGCAGGTTAATTGTATCAAATCACACGCTGTACCAATTTAAAAAAGAACTCTAAGTTTTTACAGAATTTCATTTTTTATTTAATATAGAATTATATTTTTAGTGCAAATAAGAATATACATAAAATAAACTTATTTATTCCGAACTGAAATGAAAACTATTCTTTTAAACACAATAAAAGACAGAACTAAACTGATTTTTTTTTTTTTTAAGTTGAAGTAGAACAAAAAAATTACTGTGCAATGTCTTGACTCCACCTCATATGTAATAAATTGCCCTTGGCCTTTCAGTGGACATTTCACTCCTAAGGGAAAATACTATTGGTTGAAAATTGGACTTCGTCTTGAACTCTCATTCTCACTGCATCTTTCCCATTAAAAGCTGAAAAATCGAAATAAAGATTTTAATACTTGAATGATGTTAAAAGAAAAAAAATAATGAAACATGCAAAAGATAAAAATTAATTCTTCTGAACTGCAAATTAATCAGTAAAGAAGCAGAGTTAAAACAGTTTTTTCAAGAAAAAACCAAACCAGGTGGGTTTTATTGGGGTTTTCTGGGTTTTGTTTAAGGTGAGGTCAGAGGAAGTACCCTATTTTAGAAAAGATTAAATTGCTAAAACTGATTAATTTTTATTAACTTAATATTCAAGAAATTATAATTTAATTAATACAAATAAATCAGTGTAAAGGCTATAAAAAAGTTTACTCTGACATCACAACACAAAATGTTATATATTGACATATACCACATATTTGAATGTTATTTTAACAAAGGATTATTTTTTATCTCTATTCTTTCAACCCTTAAAAAAATAAATAAATGGTTAATTCCCCTCATGAATTATAAGTTAAAAGACCCCAAAATATTTCCTCAAAGTATGTTTAATGCTGATGTAATTAAAAAAAATTAGTGCAGCACAGTGGTGGAAACTAATTGAAATGCGTGTTAGGGATATGATAGATTTTTGCCACTTTATGGTAGCCCTAAACAAGTGCCCAGCTAGCTGTGCATCACTGCAGCGAGTGTTCTCTACAGGTGGGTTGGTTTGGTCAAAACTTAGAAACAGATTAGGAATACAAAAGGCACTGAAGTTAGTTAAAATACACAGACTTATGAGACTGAAAATGGTAATACTAATAACCTGATTGATGATGATGATGATATATGATGTATTAGAGGATCTGTATTTGTTTTCAATTAATTAAAATCCTTGTTATTATACTATGAGCATATAGCCCATCATATGACGGGATTAGTAAAACTTTTAATATTCCAGAACTGTTAAGTACCCTATGAGGTAGGTAAAAAATGGTTAGTTTTTTGGCAGAAAATTATCTGGTTCACTCTCAATAAATTATTTATCTTCATATTCCTCTATAATCTCCCAATCCTGTGAATGCAGTTTAGAATCACAATGAATTCATTTAGTCAAAACGTGTGGTTATGTATAATAAACAAACACACAAAAGAACAAACTTCTTAATTTCCAAATATATATAAATTAAAAGTTAGATATTTATGAGTCCGTGAAATAGACTCCTAGACTTATATGAAAAGAATTTATTGTTAATACCGGTGATAAAATTTTCATTGCAACAAAAAATAATCGATGATTCAATTTAAAATGATCACATATGTACCTAATCTATTATTTAAGCCAAATATAAAAGAAAATCATTTACGTAATATCTAAGTTCAGTGATAAAAGATATTAAAATAGTGTAGACGATATTTAAATAGTTTAAAATATGAAATGATTAAATGAGATGTTTAAAGGAATGACGTCACAATGCTAGAAAAAATTGTTATTTTTACCTATTTATTAAGTGATAAATGGATAAATTGAATCGCCTGCTCTTAACCGGGGAAAATAGGGCTTGAAATAATGGCATTAAACGCTCGAAAAGGGAGGAAGGGTTGGATTTCGAACATTTTAAAGATGACAGTATTTTTTGCTGTGATATGAAGCTTATTTATACAAATTTATTTTAGAATCGGATTGATAGTTTAGAAGAAGAAAAACTTTATTCGCTTTGAATGGATGCCTCTATCTATTCCAGGTCCAACTTCTTCATAAATTGAAGGACAGACATAACTTAGTCTATTAATATATAAGGGATGATTTATGGTCAAATTATTCTATATTTTACACATAAAACCTTTTCCCTTTTCAGAGATAATTTTTTTTAATTGTTTTATCAGATATACCATAGATTTGCAAATATTTTTCTGGATTTTGATAGACTGCATACACATTTCCACAGAATAAACTAAGGGTAAAAAAAAAAACTAAGATAACAGTTTCTGAAAATAAATGTAAATATAACCAATTTTTAAAAAACCCAATAAAACCCACTTCAGGGTGGGTTTTATTGGGTTTTTTAGACTGGGTTTTTCTGAGGTGGGTTTTTTGCAATCCTGTAAAGAAGTGTATATTTAAGTAAAAGCAAAGTGACTTCAATCATGTAACTTTAAAAAAAAATTGTGGAATTTAAATTAAATTATTATATACGCTCTGTTTTTATAACTTTATTAAACCTTTTCGTGCCCTGCATATCATATATGATATATGCATTTAAGGCTTTTTTAAATGCTTACACTTGCATACTGCAAGCTAGACACAGATAACTCAATTTTATATACTAGCTTTTATATATTTTATATCATTGTGTCACATGTGAAATACAGGTGTAAATAAAAAGCATGAGATGTGCGTATATGTGTTATACAAGACCAGGGTTGGCATGATTTAAATCAGTTGATTTTTTTTAAAAAAATCATTGATTTAAATCATTTTTTTTTTTTTTACTTCTTTTAAAACCTATATTCCAAAGACAGGAGAATTGGGAATCAGTCAGCACAGTAATACCAATAAATCAATAAGTGTCAATAGATAGCATGCGCTTTCTAAGAATTTAGGGGTTGTTATCAGAAAATATATAGTAGGGGTAGGTACAATAATTGATTATGACTGGTGGAAATCATTTGATGTAATGGGAGGTAAAGAGAGTATTACAGAACTTGAAATCCAGTTTGTCTACCAAATAACGACAGCCGTGGCTTCATCTACCAAAATGGAAAAACAATTTTCTTCTTTTGGTATTGTTCGTTCTAGCCTTCGTAACCAATTAGGAGTGGATAAAGCATCGAAACTAGTGTTTTTATTGAAACAATTAAATCCATAATTTAGTGCATAAAAAATATTGAAATTATAATTGTGATTTGTTTTTTTAAATAAATTGTTTACATTAACAGAATATTTAATTTGTTCTTTAAATTCACATCTTATTGAGTTTTCTATCAAAGAATATTCATAAGTTTAAATTTTACTATTCCTCTAAAAAGTATACAACAATATTGAATAATTATTTCACTTAATAAAGAGTAAAAGAGAATTTTTCTTGAATATTCTTTGATAGAAAAATATAAGCTTCTAAAGTACTATATTGAAGTACATTTCAATGAGTAATTTTCTCATGCTTAAATCAGGCTATTTACTGTCCATTACAATAAACTGAGAAGCAATCAATTTTCTACCGGAAGTGGAAGCACCCAAAATTGGCTGTCCCGATCCACTTGTTTTTCTTCCCGCTTACAAAAGGAAGAACAAGACATTCCTTCGTTGCCATTCGCAATTTACAGACATAAAAAAAAGATAATAATCGGGTAAGAGTATCAATCCTACTGAGGATGTAACAAAAAGAATGTGCAAATGATAATTAATTCTAAAAGTGCATCATATTAACTAAAAAAAAAAGTTGTCCACATTCTATTTTTATTCAGATATTTTAGTTTTAATGTTACTTCTTCTTCTTTTCGAGTCGTTTTTTAAACTTGTTGAGGCAAAGGAAATAATTTGTAAAGTGATGTAAAGTGAAATGATTCTTTCATTGTAAACAGACGATTTAAAGAGATTTAAATCATGATAAAAAAAATACGATTTTTTATGCATTTCTAATTACACTAGCATATAGTCCGTCATATGACGGGATCATTAAAATTTTTTATTTTGTAGAATTGTAAAGTACCCTATGAGGCAGATAAAAAAATGGATTGTTTTTTGACTGAGAACTATCTGGTACACGCTCAATAATTTGTTTTCCTTCAGTTGGCAAGCTTAATTTATATTGTCGTATTACGTAATAGGATAAACAGCAGAGCTTTTAATATTGACAGTGATTATTTGGCGATATATATGAACGATGTCCAAAATTTAGAGAATCGATTGCAAACTGTGTGGTCATGTATAAGAGACAAACACACAAACGAACAAACTTCTTCATTTTCAAACATATATAACTTAAGTGCTAGATATTTATTAGTTCGTGAAATAGACTCCTAGACTTTTGTGAAAAGAATTTGTTGTTCATACGGGGGATAAAATTTTCAATTCAACAAAAATTAATCGATGATTAAATTTAAAATTATCTCATATGTGTACCTAAACTATTATTTAAGCCAAATATAAAAAAAAATTATTTTTGTAATATCTAAGTTCCGTAATAAAATGTATAAAAATAATGCAGATGATATTTAAATAATTTAATTAAGAAATGATTAAATGAGATGGTTAAAAGAATGACGTCACAATGCTAGAAAAAATGTTTTTTTTTTTTCATCTACTTAATAATGTGGTAAATTGATGAATTTAATCATCGCCTGCTTTTAACCGGGGAAAATAGGACTTGAAATAATGGCATTAAACGATCGAAAACGGGGGGAAGGGGAGGATTTCAAACGTTTTTGAACTCGTTTTGAATTTTGGTAACCCTAATTCCTGAAGAATCCAATATGGCATCTATTCATTCCAGGCCCAACCGCTTCAAAAATCCGAGGACAGACGGACAGATAACTTAGGCTATTATTATATAGGGGATTCTCTTGAAAGTTTTTTCAAACTCTATACCATTCAGAATATGTTATAGAATGGTACCGTGAAAATGGAATTAAAAGTTTCGAAAAAAAGGACAATGCAATTTTTACTTTAATAATTTGTTAAAATTGAAAAATCTTTTAATTTCAGCAGAAATATACATACGGGATAAAAACATATAAGAACCGCTCTCACCAAAGTCGTCTAACGGCTGAACACGATTAACATGATTTAGTTAATTGGAAAAATAAAGAACCACGCAAATGGGAATAATTGAAATCTTATGGTGCAACCGTAGTGCGAACGAGATTTGTCACAAGAGAATTTTGCGTTCTAATTAGAGATGTAAAAAACCCGGAATTTTGAAGAGGTGGGAATAAACCCGGAATTTTGGGAACTTTGGGAAGAAATCATTTTAACAATGTTTACATTTATTTTTTCAACAGTGGCTATTTAAGAACTAGCATATTATTTCTAAGAGATTTTTTTTTACTTTTGGCAATATATATGTGAGTATATATATATATATATATATATATATATATATATATATATATATATATATATATTCAAGAAATAATAGCAATGAGCATTTAAATGATTTTATAGTAGTACTTATGTAATTAATTACCCTGTTAGTCTTTTATTAAACACGTAACTGGTTGCTTCAATTTTAATTGCTAATATAATAATTATTACATTATTTTTGATCATTATTTATTATGTAAATTGCTTTATGCTAAACTTTTTCCCCTCCTTTTATAATATAAAAATAAATATCTCTTAAATTTAAAACAACAACTTATTATTTTTTTGTAATGCATATATCATTTAAAGGTCACATCAAATGACACATTGTATTTGGTGTCATTCCTACACATACACACACATTATATATATATATATATATATATATATATATATATATATATATATATATATATATATATATATATATACATACATACATACATACATACATACATACATACATAGGGAGAGATAGAGAGAGAGAGATGTTATCCAAGAAAGATAATGATTTATGGGTTTTGTGACACTACAGATTATTGCGTTATATTTATATAATAATAAATATTGGATATTTCTTGAATGAAAAATATACTCATACTTTCATACTAAACATGATACCTTGCTAAATATAGTTAGTTAATCCCAATTATTCAATTTTTTTTTCATGGCTTAAAATAGTTATATTTTGTGAAAATATCAACTTTTGAGGTCTACAACAAAGACAGAAAAAAATGGTGGTTCTCATTGTGTTCTAGGAATTGGCGATTTCAAAATACTTCAAAATTCCCATGTTTTGGAAATTTTCAAAATTCCCTTCCCAAAAAACCCGATTTTTTCCCGGGTTTAAACCAGGTCTTTTTTAATGATCACAACTCTAGTCATTATGTGTAGTATTTGTAAAACTATATTCTGGTTTAATATGTGTACTTAACATTCTAAATGTAAGAAATATTACTAAAAAACGTCTTTCTATCATTGTTATCATTGTTATCATAAAACTACAAATAGCGTAATTTCTACAATATTTTGAGGCACTTGAAATTACATTGTTAAGTATTGACTCTTTTTTAATTTCATTTTTTTTTCTTTCCCAGGATTCCCCCAGAGACAAAGTCTGCTGACATAACCAAAGCCATCGGAGTTATTCTATTTCAATACAGCTACAAGCTGCGACTGTTTTATGTCGGACAGTGATGTGAAACACTTAATGACAGGAAATATAACCAATGCATTACTTACTAAGGCAAGTTCTTTCTGCCGATGCTGATTCCCAACTACCAATTGAAATCCACCTTCGCTCGGATACTGTTTTTGTAGGACGGAAACAGTATAGATCTTTAACCAGATTCCCTCAGATATCCAGAAAACACGCTGTTTTCTACAAATCAGACGATGGCAGCATATTTGTGAAAGATTTAGATAGCACGAACGGAATATATGTCAACAATACTCGAATAGGATCATCTCTGAAACATTTAAAATCGGGAGATGTGATTGGTTTTGGAGTCTCTACCTCTTCAACGGCAGTAGGTTTCGTTTGTGTTTTAGTGAACGAAGACACTGATATTGAAGAGATTGTAAATACGGATGACGATATATCGAGTAAAACTCCAGTAAATCGGGAATTAGATCTTAACTCGTCTTCAGTTGCTTCTCACAATAATAATGTATGTTTACCAGACATTTACGAAGTTCCGAGCTCGTCAGAACATCGGGAAAGGACTGATAAAACGCCGCGCGAAGTGGAAAGAGGTGAATCGAGTTCTCAATCAAAAAATAGAGGTGGTTGTTATGATTCAAATGCTTCAGAATCTTCTGACAATGGATCTATTTCACTACCTCAGACAAATATTAAAAAAGTTCAGAAAAAATCTGTTTGTAGGAGGGAAGAACCTATTTCATTACAAGAGTGTTTCGTTCGTTTAGTGAGATGCGATGATAGCAGTTTCCAGTTTCCACCTGGTGTCAAAAATCCGTTCAAGACGGGGCAAATAAAACTACCTTTGCAGGCCACAAAGTTAACAAAACAAAGCGATAGGTCGATGAAAATTATTTCGCATCGTAAGCGAAAGTTGTCCAGAAAATTAAATAGAGACTCCTCAGATGATTCTGACAGTGCACAATCCAAGACACACGGTGCTAGATATTCAGTTTACAATAAACATCGGTTGAAACGGGTCAGAAGATTAAGTACAGATTCGGATGATTCTGACAAATATGCAGGACAAAGTACATCATCCAAGGCACAACATTCGACACATTCAGTTAGTGATAAACATCGGCGGAAACAGTCAAGGAAATTAATTACAGATTCTTCAGATGATTCTGACAAATATGCACGACAAAGTACATCATCCAAGGAACAACATTCGATACATTCAGTTAGCAATAAACATCGGCGGAAACAGTCAAGGAAATTAATTACAGATTCTTCAGATGATTCTGACAAATATGCACGACAAAGTACATCATCCAAGGCACAACATTCGACACATTCAGTTAGCAATAAACATCGGCGGAAACAGTCAAGGAAATTAATTACAGATTCTTCAGATGATTCTGACAAATATGCACGACAAAGTACATCAACCAAGGCACAACATACCACACATTCAGTCAACGATAAACATCGGATGAAGCAATCCAAGAAATTAAGTAATGGCTTTCCACATGGCTCTGAGAAACATGCACGCCAAAATGTGCCATCTGAGGCAAGTCGTAATACATATCTACTTAACAATAAACATTCACAGAAGCAACAAAAATTAAGTTCCGGTTCATCAGGTGATTCTGATAAAGACGCAGGTTTAGTTAACTTTACACATGAGCGGAAACGACGGAGAAACTCAAGCTCTGTCTCATCAGACTGTTCTGGTAAAATTATGTTTGCAAGAACGTCGGCCATGACAGGTGTTAACGCACATGCATTATCTAGCGATGAAAAGGATCATGATAGTCGGACAAGGTATGACAACCAGGTTAATGGCAAGAGAAGCCCTCTCCCACGTGATCCTGATCTTGAACAATTAAACTGCAAACGTTCTTCGTCGAAGATTAAAGGTGATTCGAAATCTGAAGCCAAATCGGCAAAAATGTGCTACTCTAAACCTGATGTATTTTATGTATCCGATGGTGAAAATTATCTAGACAGGAAGTCATCGCAAGACTGCGTGTTTAGGAAAGAACCCGAGGAGACGGGAAATACCAGTTCCGACTCTGACACCTTCAAAGAGGTTTTCGGAGGAGAGAACAGTTCTGCTCCCAGTCCCAAAACGGTTGTTCAAGAAGGACATTCGGACGGCAAAACCGAATCGATCGAGACCATACTAAAATTTATCCATGAACAAAAGCCACATCACGACTGCGCAGTACGGACAAAAAGGAGTGTCCTCCATCAAGAGGCTCCCGTGTCGAATGCCTTTGGAGAACAATCCTCGGAATACGACAGCGACAGTTCGATCCGTTCGAATGAGAAAGACAGAAGAGATGAAGTCCGAAATTCGAGGCAGACCTCTCCGCCCACAGAAAACACCAAAGGGATCAGGAAATCTGCCGGAAGGACTTTGTTAACTGAACCCAAGCCGCTGAGCTACGTAGCGAGGAAGTTCAGAGGGAGGGACGAAAACTTCGTAGAGAAGAAACCGCAAACACAACCGAGCAGAGGCAAAACATCTCGTTCCGAATCTAAAAGTTCGAAAGTCGACGACTACTATCCTCCGCCTTCCACAAAAAAAAGGATAAGCCATTTAGCGAGTAAAGCCTCTACGCTCAGTTATAACAATTCGAATTTAGCCCCAAAAGATTCCTCCCATCCCTCTCAGCCTAACCCTGTAGCAGACGTGGTAAAGAATAGAGTCAGCATCGAAAGTACAGAGTCTTCTCAGAGAAATCTTTCAGCCGAAAACATTGCCTCGCGCCCTCTTCCAACCAAATATGCTGTCACTGACCACAAACGTATGTCAATTGAGGCTACTGTTGACGACCACCTCACGTTTTCGGCTCGCCGAGAAGGTTCGAACGGCGTCCTGAGACAACTCCTGCAGATGAACACCTCCTGGCTGGATGAACAGGCTGTTATCCGTGAGCCACCTCCAGATGTTTCACGTGGGGCGGCGGAACTGCCCTTCTCCTTCGACTCCCACGAGTCCTACACGGCAATGTTCCGCCCTCTCATCCTACTCGAAATCTGGGAGCGGCTTTTCACCGAATGGAGGGAGATGGAGGTGGACGGAGAGCGGAACTGCAAGTTCCATTTCGCGGTGTTGGGACACAATGAACGAGGGGGTTGTGTGGAACTGGAATGCGAGTCTGTGTTAGAGGACGGCCGTCGAGGGCCCCGCGTAGGAGACATAGCCGTGCTGATAGTAAAGGAAGGACCGCCCCACAACCAGTGCACTCCCCTCTTTGGGTACATTCTGGGGCACAGTGTGAAGCTGCTGGGACCATATGACGTTCTCGAAAACACCCCTTGGAAACATCTGTCTGAAGACGGGAAGTCCAGCGGCGACGTTCTGAAGCGTTGGGTGTTCCGTGCATGCGTCAAGAGGAAAAAGGAGGCGTCCTCCTTCGACCACCAAAGCCTCATGAAGGGTTACAATTTGGGCTGCGTGCGCAACCTACTAGACTGTACGGATGCCTTCATTTCCATCCGGGACTCTCCACTCCTCGACACGTTACTCCGGCCAGCGCAGTACACGCTGCCTACCTCCCAACGCCGACCGTCGGTCAGCCAAGACAACCTCTCCTACACCTCGGAACAAGAGGAATTCATCCGGACTGTTTCCGACATCGTCGTGCGCGGGGCAGTGGAACCCGAAGTATTCCTCCTGGGGGGCGTCCCGGGCACCGGAAAGACCCACGTGATTGTGGGGTTGATAGAGAGGCTGTTGTACCGTCGGAGTGCTGGCGACATCCGGGTTCTAGTCGCTGCGCCCAGTGATACAGCCGTAGACGAGATAGGTCGCCGCCTCATCAAGCTCGCCCGGCACTACGCGAAGACCTCCGTCAGGTTCGTCCGAGTGGGGCACGAGAGCCAGGTGGACCGACAGATGGTGCCGTACTGCGCCAGCAAGATGGTGAGGGGAGTGTCGGTGGACGTGGCGGAGGTTCTGCGCCGAAGTTCCATCGTTTTGTCGACGTTGTCTGGCATCTGCGCCGCCCATCAGCTTCGACCTTCCCTCTGCATCGTGGATGACGCGTCACAGTGTACGGAACCCGAAGCTCTGCAGGCAGTGGCGACCGGCACGGCACTGCTCGTGCTGGCAGGAGATCCTCAACAGCGTTCTTTACGCGTCTTGTCTCGGAAGGCGCGTATCTGCGGACTCGACCGCTCCCTCTTCGAACGGATCATGCGGTCGCGCCCTGCCCACTTCCTCTGCGAACAGTTCCGCATGCACTCGGAAATCGCCCGATATCCTTGCCCCTCCTCATTTACTTCGCCGCGTCGACCCAACGACCGCATCAGTCCTCTACGCCCCTACCTCGTGCTCGACCTGCCGAGCGACGAGGACTCCCGTGCGGTCGCGATCGTGTGTGAGTTTGTGTGCAAGATCGACAGCCTAGCTGCCGTCGCCGCCCTGGTTTCGCCCTCTTCGCGTCGCGTGCGCTTCCGCACAGAGGCCACGCCCTTGCTGCGCCGTCACGCGCGGCGCGTTGAAGTGCGCGGCCCTGAAGGCTTCCTCGGTCGCGAGAAGGATGTGGTGGTGCTGTGGGCGGAGCTTCCCTGCCCCCTGCGCCTCCGAGCCGCTATCACGCGTGCCCGCCGTTGCCTTATCATCTGTGTAGCCGCCCAGAAGGTGACGCGCGCGAACCCCTTCTGGGCGAAACTTGTGCAGAATGCCGAGGAAAGGGGCCTCCTGTGTACCGCTCCGCCCAATCCGGAGAACCTCGAAAAGGTTCTGCAACGACGACTTCTTCTCAAGCCGAGGTGATAGGGCACACTTTGACTTCTGCTAGACATTCTGTGCTGAGTTGTACCACCTGTATGTGTACGAATGGCTTTTGTAGTCGCCGTTTTGTAACTCGATCCTTTTTTACCCTACTCTGTCTGTAACAGTTGTGCGTAATCTATGGAATAATTCCAACTGATGAAGTACCTGCAATTTAATTTTTAAAAATAAAGAACTGTAAATAATTGCTGAAATAAAAAAAATCGAATTTTGTAAGTGTGTGGTTTCTTTCCCAATGCCACGAATATTGCATTAAATAATTGATGGAATATTGGTCGGTATGTAAATTAATTCATCGACATCCAAAAATTAAGTACGAAAAAGTTCTAAAACTTGAGTCTAACAGCAATGCAGTGGACGAATAAATAAATGCCATATGTGAAAATAGGATTTATATACAACTTCACTTACAGCTTGAATTTTTACCAATATTTTATTTTAATATTATATACTAGCATATAGCCCGTCATATGACGGGATCAGTAAAATTTTTAATTTTCCAGAATTGTAAAGTACCCTATGAGGCAGGTAAAAAAATGGTTTGTTTTTTGGCTGAGAATTATTTTGCAACAAAATATTACCTTAAGAAAATTAATTACGTAATATCTAAGTTTAGTGATAAAACTTACGGAAATAATGCAGAAGATATTTAAATAAGCTAAAATAAATGATTCAATGAGATGATTAAAGGAATGACGTCATAATGCTAGAAAAATCGCTATTTATACCTATTTATTATGTGATAAATTGATACATTTAATCGCCTGCTCTTAAAATGGGGCTTGATATAATAATGGTAATACGTGAATTTAATAAAATAAAAATAATAAAAGTTTGAAAAATGGTAAAAATTTATTTTAAAAATAATAAAACAACTTTAGGAATAAGAATTCAAAAGAAAAAGCAGAAATTATTAAATTAATTAAACATTTAGAAAAATTCGACTTCGTCGGGGGCAGAACCAGCAACCCGAGAAGTACGACGATCAATGGGCAGACACTCTACCCCATGTGCCAGCTTACACGAGTTGGATGAAATGGTTAGAATATATAAGCGTCAAGTAAAAACAGTCCAGAAATTTAAATATTGCTCTCCACCCTCGCCATCCTATCAATAATGAATTTAGTATAGAATAAGAGGGATAATAAGGCTTGAAATAATATCATTAAACGCTCGAAAAGGAGGGGATGAAGTGGATTTCGAACTCGCTTTGAATTTTATTAACCCTACCTCAAAAAAAATCAAATATGGATGCCTGTATCCATTCCAGGTACAACCGCTTCATAAATTCGCGGACAGACAACTTAGGCTTTTATTATATAGGGGATAGAATTGTGTTACTTCAGAATAGGGTATTCTGGTGATTTTGGTTAAGTTACTGGCGCTGTTTACTAAACAAAAATACATACCTCAATTCCACTTTTACTTTTGACTCCCGAACGAGGTACAGAAATAACAAAACATATTTTGTTATTCCAACAGAACAGGGAATCCATTGGTATTTTTTTGCCACTTTTATTGAACCAATTTAATATTTATATACTTTTACTTAATTAACCGAAACTAATTACATACCGAATCTGGACATTGATATTTATGAGAAATTATTTCTCAGCAGCTTACAAATCCAATAGCCCCTTATTATTAAAACGAAAGACTTGACATCAGAACAGGATTCCCCCGCCAACTTGGCGATAAAACTCTAAGCATGGTACCCTAATATCGTCTCCTGATCTCGCCGTTTCCAAACAATCTGTATCTATACTTTGTTTTATATTATAGAGGTATCCTTCTGCTCTTATATATACTAGCATATAGCCCATCATATGACGGGATTAGTGAAATTTTAATATTCCGGAACTGTTAAGTACTCCATGAGGCAGGTAATAAATGGTTTGTTTTTTGGCTGAGAACTATCTGGTTCACTCTCAATAGTTTATTTATCGTCATACTCCTCTAGAATCTCCCGATCCTGTGAATACAGTTTAGAATCACGTTGAATTCATTTAGTCAAACCGTGTGGTTATGTATAATAAACAAACACACAAAAGAAAAACACTTCTTAATTTTCAAATACATATAACTTAAAAGTTAGATATTTATGAGTCCGTGAAATAGACTCCTAGACATATATGAAAAGAATTTGTTGTTAATACCGGTGATAAAATTTTCATTGCAACAAAAAATAATCGATGATTAAATTTTAAATGATCACATATGTACCTAATCTATTATTTAAGCCATATATAAAAGAATATCAATTACGTAATATCTAAGTTCAGTGATAAAAGATATTAAAATAGTGTAGACGATATTTAAATAGTTTAAAATATGAAATGATTAAATGAGATGTTTAAAGGAATGACGTCACAATGCTAGAAAAGATTGTTATTTTTACCTCTTTATTAAGTGATAAATGGATAAATTGAATCGCCTGCTCTTAACCGGGGAAAATAGGGCTCGAAATAATGGCATTAAACTCTCGAAAAGGAGGGAAGGGTTGGATTTCGAACGTTTTAAAGACGACAGTATTTTTTGCTGTGATATGAAGCCTATTTATACAAAGTTATTTTAGAATCGGATCAATAGTTTAGGAGAAGATAAACTTTATTCGCTTTGAATGGATGCCTCTATCCATTCCAGGTCCAACCGCTTCATAAATTGGAGGACAGACTTACAGATAACTTAGGCTATTATTATATTGTGGATAAGGGATGATTTATTGGACAAGAAGGAATCGAGAGAAAAAATTTAGATTGACATGCTTAGAGTTTTATCGCCAAGTTCGCAGGGGTACCCTTTTCTGATGTCACACACGAAATAAAAATATACACTTACTAAACATATACGAGTGCTGACTACAACTCAACTTTTCGTTGACAAACCATTGCTTGTTTTCATTGTATCTTATGAGCTTCGATATGGATCACGTATACAAGAAAACTACATTTTATTTAAGGGAAAGGAAAGGAAACATCAGAAACTGGCCAAGTAATTCAAAATATTTCTTTAGCACTTACAAAATTATATTATATATATATATATTTATATTATATATATATTATACTATATATATTATATATTTTATTTAAACACTACAGTACTATTAAGTATCATAATCAAAATATAACAACTTTATTATGTTAACAGTCACAATGAAATATTACATAAATAGGAATTTAATAAAAAGGTGCAAAACTTGATCGTTTTAAGGACAAAAAATAATTACATATAGACAGCATTTCTCAAGCATAGAAAATACATCAGAAATATGAAAAAAACTTAATAATAATAAAAAATTCTTAGAGCATAATAACTTTTTATAGGCCCTTACTCTAGTTGCGGTTCGTACCGCAAGTGCGGTATGACGTAGTTAAACTTGGCCAACGATACCTTTGCCGCAACTAAGCTTACACCGTACTCTGGGAGCACGGAAACGAAGGTGCGGTAACTAGCTTACTATCGAGTTTGAGAAATAAATCCCGCCTTTGCTGGCTTATTTTAGAGGCGGAGTTTAATGGGATCTTCTACTTTGCACCATTTAAACCAATCAGAAATTTAGAATTGTAATTCTGATTTTCAGTTTCGGCAACAGCAATGTTTGTAAATATAAACAAATAAATAATTCGCATTTTTCTTTGCATGCGTACGGTATTGATAAAAGTGGCATCCAAATCTCAAGAGTTTAAATCGAAGAGATGTCTCACGGAAACTTTTACCCATGATTAGTTTTATGGAGCATTATTATATACAGTATGGAATTTTATTAAGCATATAGAGGCGCTTTTCCACAGGTTTGGCTTGGAGTGCTACGGTCTACTTTTTGCAACACGAGTGCTAATGAGACCGGGACCTGCAGCTTAATTGACCTGCATTGAATTTTCTGGGTTTCTGCAAGTTACATTCTCTTACAGATATATTTTATACATTACAATTATGATGGAATGCATAAAATGATGCAACTGATGAATATTATGATGTAAATATTACTGCATTGAGATGATGATAAAAAATGATAAAAAGTTATATTTGTACTGAAAAAACTGTAAAATGATAGTTATTCCATCAAAATTTATCATATTACTACTATATATCAATACCTAAAATCTGAACATCAATGTTTTGTTTTGAACACAGTTATTAAAATATATAAAATGCGATAAATTAAAATTTGAAAATCACAATATGAAAAATTATGGTTATGATGAAAATAAAAGTATAAATATGATGAAAATTAAAGATAAATAATTTAAATCATACTTTGATAGTATTTTAAAAACAGTTTTATTATATGTAAACACAAATTTTGGGTTCAGACTAACATCACAGTATCCATGAAGATTGTAAATTTTGTGCTTAAAATATGTACAATAAAAGCCGAAAGTTATAAAGGCTTCGATCTTTTTATTACTTAGCATTGTTAACAAGATTTCTACTAGTATGAAAAGCATAAAAATATAAGATCAAAACTGAAGATACACAATATTTACATCATATTTTTATACTGCTCTAAATTCAGCATTAATATATTTAAAAACAACTTTTTAGTTCATACTTTTAATATCAGTGGTATCCGTGGAGATGGCATGGAATTTTCTACATTTTGGCACTATACAAAACAGGTATATTTTTTTTTAACTGAGCATATATTCGTAAGTCAAATAAGCCGCCATGTTTTTTTACTATCGAGAAGTTCTCTACCAAATTTGCTGCCGGAAAGTTTCCGCAACCTGTAGCTATCGGTAATTTTCCGCATGTAACCCCAGAGTACCGAAGTATCGTTTGCTCTCAAAATTTCCGCGAGCTGACGTCAACATGACGTCATACCGCATTGCGGTACAAATGGAATAGTAAGGCCCTTGGTCTATTACACTACAGTAAGGTTAACGTTTTCTTATCATTCTGAAAATGTTTGCCGCAAATTCTCGAAGAACTTATAGTCTTTTCTTTTCAAAGCTTTTGCATTCGCAGTGTAGGATCTTTAGGAAAGCAATAAAAAATATTTATTTTTTGAAACGCTTAGTACAGCCATACATACAACAGCTTGTTACCATTTTCAGATAACTGACAAAATTAAAACCTCAATAACAAGCACAATCCGTAGAATATTCAAATGTTTTGCAACGAGGAAGTTATACAATTTTTAAATGTCATGCGTACATTCTCTATAGAAACATAGGTATGATATCTATCCTCATGTTTTTAGCACATCTCAACTACACTAAAATTTTCGTGTTGTGTTCTTTTTCTTACAATTTCATTACTCTGGCGTGCGATATTATCTTATCTTTAAAAATTGTTTACCACATCATATTATTTAATGAATATTGATTTTTATATTATTAATATTGATAACAGTAAAACAACAACATTGATGATAAAAAACAAAGACTATGGAGACTCATTTACCAGGGATGCATTAGCTACGGACTAATGGAAATTTTTCTGTTGAACAACTCGATGATCATGTTCGACAAACGTTGTTAGTATTTGATAAGAAATCAGCATATCTTATATCTTAACTCCTGTTTAATGTTTTGTCTTAAGGGAACAGGGATATTCCAAATGACGATATTCGAGTAAAACAGAAAATTATTTTTTCAGTTCCAAAGATTCAAGTTAGGCGCACTCTTTATTACCAAAAGAAATATTTCAAATAATATCAATATTTTACTGCATTAAAAGCTTTTTTTTCATAGCTATGAACTTTTATTTTAACGCTAATGTATACACTCATTTTAATTCTTATTCTTTCTCTTAATTTAAAATTATTTTTTTCAGTCGCTAAAGCATCGTATTAAATGAAAAAATAAAGTAATTCGTTAGTGTGCTGATTACTGGGAACATTTTTAAGAAATGTTGGGTGACTCAAATTTTATCATATAGTTTCATATTTTAATCAAAAGCTCTTTTGTACTTGATTTTAATGTCTTATATGTTCATGTAACAACATTATATATTCTCATTATACAGACATCCATAAAAATTTAATCTCTCAGATCTAGCAGTCCTTGTTCCCTTAAAAATTTTATATAATTATTTTATCCTCAAACTTAAATGTGAAAATTTTTCACCTATTTAGAACAAAAAAATTATAGTAGTAAAGAACAATTATTATTTGATAGGGCACTCTGCCACACTGTGGTAGATAAATGGATATAGCAGCGAAAAAAAAAAATATTTAAATGTATACATTTTAAATTGTAACCTTTTTTTTGAACCAAATGTCAAAACTTTTTTTAATATAAATATATACTTTTTATTAAATTTTCACTTTCATAACTGTTGAAATGGTTATTTAAACATTAGTTTTTACCTAAACTTCATGTTAGTATTTTATACTTATATGATTAATTTTTTAACAATGTGTTTAGTGATGCACTTATGTATTAAACAGTTTATCTAACATAGAAATTTTCTTTTTTTTTAGATTGAGTCAAAAAGCATTAAGACAGCAAATTGAAAGCTTATCAGAAGGTATAAAAGAACATTTAGTTACTGGTTTTAAAAATTTTTTCCTACTTATTTCATTTTGTTACTACAGTGCACTCTGCTTAATGTGATAAGTTTTGGACACTGGGATTTCAATAATAAAATAAATATGCCTGGATCCACTAAACTAGATTTAAAAAAAATGCATTGAATTGTTTAATTTATTTTTACTTGTCATTTCTGAAGTTATGAGTTTGGTATTTATGTATTGTCCTATTGACCCTATTGCCAAAATGTTCGCCAAGGAAATTTAAAGCAAGAAAGCTTAATGGGTGGGTTAATGTATATTATTCTGGTTTTTCTTAAATGGTAGATTAAATTTATTAATATAATATAATTATTTTTAATAAAAATTAGTTATTATTGCACAAAATATAAGTTTATCTCTAGGGATATTGTATATAAACATTATAGGGTTATATTTAATTATTCATGGTCACCTAGAAAATAGTAAAGTACCCTGAATTCAAATTGGAAACATTTTGATTGAAAAAATGACTATAGGATTAAACTTAGGTATGTAGATATAACAATTTATTTTTTTTGTATGTGAGTTTATTAACACTTATAAAGTAACACTTATAGTTTTTTATGATAAAATTCCTGTCATTTCTCTAAAAGCATTTGTTTTATTTGTATGTACATCAGAAGTTTTATTCATGTATACTTTAACGAAGCTTTTTAAAGTCATGGAAAATGATCTGCTAAATCAGGGAAAGTCATGGATAGAAAAAATTTGATTTTGGCAGATACAAAATGAGATAAAATCCCCCCCCCTTTAATTTCCACATACTAAATTTTAAAGCAAATGAAAAACACACCTTTTATTTATGTACTGTATATTATCATTTAAAGTATAAGGATTGTATACTTAATTTTAAAAAATTGATCCATTGTTGACTTCTACAATTTTTTTTCTAAGAAGCTTATTGATAAATTGTTCATAATCACAATCAACCTGTCATAACGTTTTAAAATTATCTTTTGTTTTAATGTTAAATCATTTTGCTTTCTGCCTTCCCTATCAACAAGCTACAGGTAAGCGAGCAAGGCACAAAATGTGAATATGCTCCTTCTCGGGGTACAATGCATTATAGCCGCCGGGTTTTTTTTTCTCGCCAAATTTGGCGATTTTTGGGGCGATGACTAGGTTGCTGTATATGCCCTAATTTGATAGGGGAATATGGAAGCTATTGGTGCACGTGATTTTTGACGTCATTACCCGGCTATCTATGCAAATTTCTGTTCTATATTCTTTTGTTCCAGACTTGGATTAGTAGGGTGTCTCGTAGGTAGGACGTTATTTTTGGTATATTTGTACATTGTGAAGAAAAATCAGGAAATTCTTAGACCTGATTTGGATTGCATTTTATTCAAAACGGCACGTTTGTGGGGATGATGGAATTCTGAATTTCAGTTTTTTTATGATTTGGTTAGTGAGATTTAGTTAATTTAGTTATGACAAGTGAAGTTATTTTTTATTTTGGTTTTGAAATTGTTAAAAAAATATCAATCAAACACAGATGCTTTGATTTGGAACATTTTGTTTTTGCTCTTATCATTTTCTGGGATTTAGTTTTGACAAGTGAAGTTGTTTCGGTTTTGAAATTGTTAAAAAATATCAAAATATTCTAAATCATACAAGATGTTTGGGTTTGGAACATTTTGTTTTTGTTCTTATCATTTTCTGGGATTTAGTTTAGTTATGACGGGTAAGTTATTTCGGTTTTGAAATTGTTAAAAAGTATCAAAATATTCTAAACCAAACAAATGCTTTGGTTTGGAACATTTTGTTTTTGTTCTTATCATTTTCTGGGATTAGTTACAATCAGTTATTCGGTTTTGAAATAGTTAAAATGTATCAGGATATTCTAAGTTAAATTAACATTTTTTATTTTTTTTGCACAAGGGGGAGGGTTGAGGGGGGGAACCCCACCCCCCTCACATGTTAGATTCTTCATAATATTAGTGCTTATTAAAATCATATATATTGGTACTCTGTTGACACATATCATAAATATTACTAACTGTTATTTATTTTTTAAAAAACGCAAAAAAAATGATTATTATGCTAATTTTATTTTAATAATACTTTAAATTGTTAATATGTTGTCCTTAGTTTAGTTTTGTTAATGTTGTGTTTCAAATATGCCACATGACTGTCGCCATGTTTTTTTTTTTTTTTTTTTTTTTTTGATCTTTCAGAAAACATGCACCGCCGCCATGTTTTTCTACTTGGCGACTTTTCAAATCATGCGTTTTTCTGTTGGTCGCCAAAAAAAAACATGGCGGACGGGACCGGCGCCTATAATGCATCTGTTCCCTTCTCAGTTCTGATAATAATATGTTGCCTTCTGCTTATCAGGCGTCCATTGACCATCAGCAAGTGCTTATTCTGAAAAATTCCAGGAGTGTGTATGTCCCTCTCCTTTGTTCATTCCCCATTTCCCTAGGTTGAAGATGAGAATTCTTGTAAATCAAACAACAAAAAGAATGGGTTCCTTCTGAATATATTGTGAATATTCCATTGCCAGTTAAAATGAGGTTCGAAAACGTATCCCATTAACTGATGTACCGATCCCATAAAGTGATCCTTTTAACATACAAATAAATAGAGAAAATCGGGACCCAGTGATGTCGATAACAATAAACGATTGAAAACATTAACCGTGGTCACATTAAGCAGAGTCCACTGTACTTAAATAATTGCATTATATTTTATTAATTTAAATCATTTTAAATACAATACTATTATGTTTATCTGCATTTCTTCCTTCTATAGCTCTACAGCCCTTTATAGGCCCTGGCTTGTACCACAATTACATTCCAAACAGCTGTCTGTTTTGACTTTTCCTTCCATCCATATATTTTCATTGTTTCCACATCATTAATGTTCAAACATTATAAGTACCAATTCGTAATCCCATATTATGTTTGCCTGATTTTGGTCCAAGTCGTCTTCTAAAAAGTTATCTGGAATTTCTCTGACTTCTGTAACAATTTCTTTTTCTGCAAGAGATTTGCCCTGCACACTACCCCAAACCTGGAGGACTAGTACCCTGATATAGGACGGCAGCTCAGAGTTCAAAGACCACCCATTTGCAATATCTCAGATTTGCGTGACCGTTGCTTAAACATTGTTAACTTTATATTGTCTATTTTTGTTTCCACCACACACTGATTAACATCTATATTAAAGTAACCGTCAGTTTAGTTTCAATTTAACTAGCACTTTATAATTTTTTCCTTCTATTCTGAAGAAGCCCTCACGGCATGCTAATTTGTTTTATGGACTTTATTTCACAGCCAGTTGAATATATATATATAAAAGCAAGTCATTCGTTGTGCTGGTGTGTGGTGGTATTTTTTTTGATGGTGAATGAGCTGTCTCGTTTCTCGATATGTTTTATGTTTATTGAAGATGGCTGGTTTTTTTGTTAAACTTAATATGTTTTTAAGAAGTGTTTTTTTTTTTAAATTACGTGATTATGTTTAAGAATAAAGTCAGTTACCATCACATGTGGATTCATCATCATTTATTTTTGCAAGATTTTTATCGTTGGGATGGTTCAAAAGAAACTGGGAACTATGTCAAGTAGCTTCCTTGTTATAAAATGTTTACAAACATGTGGTACAATCTGTCTCCGGCCATCTACCAAGGACTTGTGGCATACATGCCAAGGCGGGTTGAAGCTGTGTTGCGCACCACACCAAACATGAGCCAACTCGTTATTGACAGGTGGTCACAATGTTTTGGCTCTAGAGTGTATGTTGGAGTGAATAAAAAAATTAGTTTAAAATTTCACCTCCAGAGGGCAGTTTTTGATGACATTTAGTCAACATTTACTCCAGTTAAAAAATGTAATTACAACATGTTCAACATGACAGCTGTCATTTTCAGCTACCATTATGTCTCCAAAGACAAAAGTCACATGGGTTAAATTTTTAAGCAATATGGAGCACCTCTATACATTCTTGTTAAGAATGTTCTCAAAAATCACATTACAGAAAAATGTGTTATCAGCTGCCACTTTCCAAATGTAAGGGCCACCTTTATCTCCAGACCTCTGGTGGTAAATATTTTTACTTATATTTTTTATTTACTCAAATTCCCATCCCATTATTATATCCTGCACAACATTTCATAACTTTCTAAACAATAGTTCCAACTGTAGTTAACTTTAAAAAGTTTAATTATGAACACCATTTATATTACATTTTGTAAATGTAATGTATTTTGATTATCAAAAAAATTTAAATTTCTTTCTTCATTTATTTTAGAGCTGAGACAGATTTCTGAAACCTACAATTCCATGTTCGATCTGGATGTTTATGTTAAGAAATTAATGAATGCCAAGCGTCGTGTGATGTTAGTGAATAACATTTTACAGAATGCTCAGGTTTGTATACAATATTTGTTGGTGCAAAAAGTCTTTGATAAAATTATTAATCACGTTTATTTTTTAACTTGTGAATTTTAATATTAAGCCTGCATTAGTTTCTTATTTAATAAAATTGTTAGTTGATAATAATAAATTACTATCAACTAGCAGATGTGTACTATAATTCCCTGTAAATATATCTATCGTTATCGAAAAAAAGGTCAGATTAAGTAGTAAATACCTGTTAAATCAACTAAGTAAAATTAAGCTAGTTTTTTCCAATTAAAAATCAGATCAATTTTTTCAAAAAATATAAATATAATTTTAAATTATGAAAGCATTTTAAATATTGAAAAAAATTCGTAAAAAAAATTAGTTTTAAACAAATTGGATTTAAAATTTTAAAAAATCTGTGATGAATTTACTAATACTTCAATTTATGCTTATACAAAGTTTCATAACTTAGTGTTGGTATTTAAATAAAAATTTTCGTAATATCCACCATTATGATAAAATTTTAATGACATCTACATAGCATAAATATAAAAATATCTGTGAAAAAATAATAGGTATACAAAATTGTTATATATACTATGAAAATGCTTTCAGTTAAATTAGAATGCTAACACTATAAAAGTATTAACTGCATTTTAGTATTTTCAAGATTAAACTGAAAACAGACATTTTGCACCAAAATTTTATTTATTATAAACTAGAAAACAAAATTTAGTTGTGAATGTCTATTTTGAAAATTTTTTGTTAACCAATTATTATAATAATTATTATTCAGAAACTACTGACTATTTAAACATGCTTAGGCTTTTTTCACCGAACAAAATCATTTCTAGCATGAACTTCCAAATTTTTTATACACATATTTAAATATGTCTCCTTAATATTAATTCAATGATAAGAATTTTGTTAATCGAAATTTATAATAAATACTAGCTGCTTCACACTCAACCTTCAGTCTGGGTAATAAATGTTCCTAAGTAAAGTTTTAGAACCATTATTATAGATATTCATATTCATAAAAATCTTAAACCTCATACACTGAAAGATTGTTGATGAATATGACAGTTTATACCTCTCGCTGCGTAGTTATTTTATCAAAATAGGTTCAAAAATTGCGTATTTTTTTATTACATATTTCAAATCTATATACATTTTAGAGTTAAAATATACAAAACATTTTTGTAAAAGAATTTTTTTTAATATATAATTAGGTCCTAAAATAAGGTGTTCAGTGTAATGAAATTGGAGAATAATGATATAAAAGCTAAATTTTAAAAATTAATATTGGTTAAATTATCATTTATTTTATAAAATACAAAAGCAAAAAGTATATACTAACTAAAAAATGCAAAAGACTTGCAAAGCATTTATTAGAAATGAAGTCATGTATGATAAATTTCGAAACAAGGCTCGAGGCCAAGTCTTACCTCGCAATCCTTGCACCAAATTCTTGTTTCTTTTCGAAGTTTTTGTTCCACCTTCTTTTTTTTTAACAGCAGACAGCACACTATCTACGAGGCTCTTTCTTGATACATTTTGGGTGTATATGGCTAGCAAAGTGTCGAGCAGTTAGTCTCCTGGGTCTATTACTGTCATGTACTGTTGGTCTCTTTTACTATTATTTGCTACATAACATCATCAAAATAAAGTTCAAAATAGTCCAAAACAGTTGCATTATTTGCCATAGTGAAATTTAGTCCGGGATTTCCAAGGAAATTAAATGAAGCAGGAGCTGGTGGAATATTTTGCATATCAATTTTGCACCACTGTCGAACATTTGGAATAGAAAATAAATTTTCGGATTCATCACAATCTGCAGAGGAATTTGAGAAATTCTCATCCATTTCGTAGGTTATATCACTCGTGAAACGCTTCCTGACAGACATCTTTCAGCTATGAAAAGCTCGCTCAAAAGGCTACAAAAAATTCTTCTATATTTCGCAGAAATGTGGGCAATTAAAGCCATCTGCTAGTTTACTGATAAATAAACAATTAAAAATCACAGTAAAGTCAAAATAAAAGAATAAACTGTTAAATTTTAATAGACGGCTAAAATTCATGCCCGCTGAAATCGCGGGTTGCGCAAATTTTACTACATCTATGTTGCCCATGGAAATTGTGGGATGAGCAGCAAAAGGGTTAATAATAATACAGTTATACCTACGTATATACTCTGTGTTGGCCGCCTGTGTTATCATGCCAAATTACACAGCTTTCTCTATTAAATGACGCAGCAGTGTGTTATTTTTGGCACCGATAGATTCAGATATGTAGATACGCACAGGGCATAAACAGTCTCAAAAATTTCATTTAAATTGTTATTTAACCTGATGTCCCATAAATTTTCTCGAATATTGCATTGTTTTAGCGGTACGTCAGTTGACACATTCCTAACATTATCTACGAAATGTAAAGAGGTCAAGTGATGATATCCGAAATAAATAGTAAATATTTTGGGAATGTATGAAGCTTTAAATTTAAAATTTGTAGTCAAAATTTTTAAATTGTTTATTACTTTTACTTTTCAATTTTTAAATGTATTTTGTAACTTTACATTGTGTTAAAATCTTGGATTAGTAGGTTGGTCAGATGGCGACAAATTAATACATTTAATATTTATTTTTAAAATTTTTGGCATATATGAAAAAGTATATTACTAAGAAAATGGAAAAATAGATGTATTGAAGTGATATACTTACTAAAATAGAGCAGAAACAAAAATGTTAAATTTCTATACAGTTCACAA
>CM063499.1:92197818-92302818 GCA_032207245.1 Pardosa pseudoannulata | reverse complement strand
CATGGTCACCCGGATAATACCAAAGTACCTTGAATTCAAATTGGAAACATTTTGATTGAAAAATTACTATATGATTAAACTTAGGTATGTAGATACAACAATTTATTTTTATGTATGTGAGTTTATTAACACTTATAAAGTAAGTTTATAGTTTTTTTTATGATAAAATTCCTGTCATTTCTCTAAAAGCATATAATTTATTTATATATACTTTAACGAAAGCTTTTTAAAGTCATGGAAAATGATCTGCTAAATCAGGGAAAGTCATGAAAAGTCATGGATTTGAAAAATTTTATTTTGGCAGATACCCCGAATCAATTTATTGTAACATACAGGCCAATTTTAAATGGGGCATAATGCTTAAAATTAATTCGGACCATCTTTGAACATTTATAGCAGTAGTATGAATGTTTTATCCAAATAGGCCTTTGTATTTTCTCCAATTTAACACCCATTTGTATTTTTGTTGATTTTTTATGGTTTCATAAATTACTTGTGATGTAAGTGAAAGATCAGTGTTATGAGCGGGAGTGGATATTTGTCAGGAATAACATAGCTAACTATGGTAAAATGTAAAATATATAACATTGCAACTAATGCCAACAACAGGGTAAAATTGCATTAAGGTATACTTAAACCATTATAAATTTTACATTTGCCTGTTTTTTGTTAATATATAAGTAATTTTGGACAGTTAATTTTGAAACTTATAAAAGCATATATATATATTAATTTGTTAAAATAATTCTTAGTTTTTAGAAGAAACACAAATTAAAAATTTGTTTTTATAGGACTTAAAACTAGTAATATATTTTGCTGAAATGTTAATGAACTTATGTGGAGTGTTAACATTAAATATATTTTTACTCACAATAAGAACTCTGAATAAATAAATAAAAAAAACTACTGCACATAATTATTTCAAATTTTCAAAGTAAATACATTAAAAGGTCAGTACTTTTTGCTTTTTAAAATTTGTTTGGGATTTATAGTATTCAAAAAAAATTTTTAACCAAGAAGGACCAAAAGCAACCAAAAGTATATCCTGTTTACTAACCGAGCATTCGTACTTGTTTGCAATTAATCTTTCATTAATCATTAATCTTTCATTCAAGAATAACTTTCAATCCTGAGAGCTTCAAATTGTGAAAAATTATCACCAGTAGTCATAACCAGGGTTGCGAAAAAAATCATGATTTTTTTTTTAAATACGATTTATTTGATTTAAATCAGATTTCTTCGATTTTTTTCTGAATACTAATTTCAATTGTTTTTATGTTTTTTTGCAATGTACATAGAATAGTTTGTTATAAGAAATAACATCTTATCTATCTAGTATATTCTACACACTGATTACCTAAAATTAACTATATAAATTTTAATCTAATTATTATAAATCTATTATTTTGTAATTGAATAGTGCAAACTAAATAAGTTGTAAATTTAAAGAACAAATTAAATATTCTTTTAATGCAAACTATTTATTTAAAAAAAAGAAATCACAATTATTTCAATGTTGTAAAAATGACTACATTATTAAATTTTCAGAAACTTTAAGCAATTCAGTGTGGCAGTTCATGTTATGTAACAGGGTTGGCATGATTTAAATCAGTCGATTTTTTTTTAAATCATTAAGTCAATTTTTTTCACTTCTTTTAAAACCTCTATTCCAAAGACAGAAGAATTCGGAATCAGTCAGCACAGTAATACTATTAAGTAAATAAGTGTAAATAGATAGCATGTGCTTTCAAAGAATTTAGTTGTTGTTATCAGAAAGTAGGGAGTAGGGGTAGGTACAATAATTGATTATGACTGGTGGAATTCATTTTATGCAATTGGAGGTAAAGAGAATATTACAGAACTTGAAATCCAGTTTGTCTACCAAATAACGATAGCCATGGCATCATCTGCTAGAATAGAAAGACAGTTCTCTTCTTTTCGTATTGTTCATTCTAGCCTTCGTAACTAATTGGGAGTAGAAAAAGCATCGAAACTAGTATTTTTATTAAAACAATTAAATCCATAATTCGCTGCTTAAAATATATTAAAATAATTGTGATTTTTTTTTAAATAAATAGTTTGCATTAAATGAATATTTAATTTGTTCTTTAAATTTATATCTTATTTAGTTTGCACTTTCCAATTACGAAATAAAGAAATGTATTTAGATTAAAATTTATGTATTTAATTTTAGGCAATCAGTGTGTAGAATATACTAGATAAATAAGTTGTTACTTATAACAAACTATTTATTCTATGTATATTGCAAAAAATATAATCACAACATTAATTAAAATTAAATTCAGAAAAAAAATCAAATAGGTCTGATTTAAAAAAAATTTTTTTTAAATCATTATTTTTTTCTGACCTTGGTTAATACATGTTTTTATTTCACCTTAGTATAGAAGTTCGTAAAATTTTTCAGGAAATTTTGTGTGTATATGTATATCATAAATACCCCTGTATTCAGTATTCAAATATATTAAATATAATATTTAAAATATCACAGTGTAATATTTGAAGTCCTGCAGTTTATGAAATTACCTAAGTTCTTAGCAATTTCTGCTCTTAAAATATATTGCTAAAATATTAACTATTTAACAAAAAAAAAAAAAAGAATTTTTTGAAGAAAGTAATCCTTAGATGAAAAAGGCTAGCTGTAAAAACTCAATAGAATTATAAACTTTTGTGTTCAATAGCAGGGTCATAACTAGGGCATGACAAAGGAGCAGTGGCGTACACAGAATTTTTTAAAGAGGGGGTTCATAATTCTAAAAAGCAATAGCCTGTATCATTTCTACTAAAATTTCTATTTTTGCCATTTTGTCTGAGCTCAAGGGGGGGTGTTTAAAAACCTAACACCCCCCTCCCCTTAGCCGCCGTGGCAAATGCCCCTTCAAAGGTGGCATTTGCCACAGGTGCATCAGCCATAGGGGCACCGCTCCATGAGGAAAATAGGGTCCAAAAGAGGATGATCCTCATCGAGTAAAAATTAAAAAAAAGTTGAAAAATAAATCTTTCTTTATAAAATATAACGTGTTTAGAAATTATTTTTGTTATGAATCTTCTTATTTTTTAAAATGCTTCTGTAGACTAAACTTCTTATAGATTCTTACAAAATGTTTACTAAATAATCCTAATGTCTTAATATAAAACCTGTTTTTTTTTTTTTTTTTAATTTAAAAATTTTTAATATTATTTAAACTAAACTCAAATTTTAAAAAATTGCAAATTTTTTATGAAAATTCAATGTGTTTAGAAATTTTTTTTATAAATCTTCTCATTTTTTAAAATGCTTCTGTAGACTAAACTTCTTATATATTCTTATAAAATGTTTACTAAACAATCCTAATGTCTTAATATAAAACCCGGTTTTTGTTTTAAATTTAAATTTTAAAAAATCTCAAATTTTTTATGAAAATTCAATGTGTTTAGAAATAATTTTTTTTATAAATCTTCTCATTTTTTAAAATGCTTCTGTAGACTAAACTTCTTATAGATTCTTACAAAATGTTTACTAAACAATCCTAATGTCTTAATATAAAACCCGGTTTTTTTTAAATTTAAAATTTTTTAATATTATTTAAACTAAGTTTAAATTTTAAAAAATCTCAAATTTTTTATGAAAATTCAATGTGTTTAGAAATAATTTTTTTTATAAATCTTCTCATTTTTTAAAATGCTTCTGTAGACTAAACTTCTTATAGATTCTTACAAAATGTTTACTAAACAATCCTAATGTCTTAATATAAAACCCGGTTTTTGCTGTAAGTTTAAAATTTTTTAATATTATTAAAACTAAATTTAAATTTTAAAAAATCGCAAATTTTTTATAAAAATTCAATGTGTTTAGAAATTATTTTTTTTATAAATCTTCTCATTTTTTAAAATGCTTCTGTAGGCTAAACTTCTTATAGATTCCTACAAAATGTTTACTAAACAATCCTAATGTCTCAATATAATACCCAATTTTTGTTTTAAATTTAAAATTTTTTAATATTATTAAAACTAAATTTAAATTTTAAAAAATCTCAAATTTTTTATGAAAATTCAATGTGTTTAGAAATTATTTTTTTTATAAATCTTCTCATTTTTTAAAATGCTTCTGTAGACTAAACTTCTTATAGATTCTTACAAAATGTTTACTAAATAATCCTAATGTCTCAATATAATACCCAGTTTTTGTTTTAAATTTAAAATTTTTTAATATCATTAAAACTAAATTTAAATTTCAGAAAATCACAAATTTTTTATGAAAATTCAATGTGTTTAGAAATTATTTTTTTATAAATCTTCTCATTTTTTAAAATGCTTCTGTAGACTAAACTTCTTATATATTCTTACAAAATGTTTACTAAACAATCCTAATGTCTTAATATAAAACCCGGTTTTTGCTGTAAGTTTAAAATTTTTTAATATTATTAAAACTAAATTTAAATTTTAAAAATCACAAATTTGTTATGAAAATTCAACATCCAAATAAAATATATTCCCCAATATAGTACCTTCAGTGTTGAAAAATATATTTATAATACAGACTTGCAATTCTGTCACTTTTCTCACCTTTAGTCACTTTTTAAAGAAAACAGTCATTTTTAGCATATCACGGGGTCCAAAAAATGTACTAAACTGTATTTCGCTCTTAGCGCAAACAATCACTCGACAAAAATAAAAACCTTCTGTATTATTTTGCATGTTTTTTGGCAGATGATTTAAATACATTATTAAAATCGTTGGTTTATGCTACTGGTGGGAGAAAAAACATTAAACACAATGACGTCTTACAATACATCACCCTTAGTGTTGAAGAATATACTGAAATGTACATTTAATATCACCTTTAAAGTAACTTTTTAAAAAACATTTCTCTTTTTCTTTTTCTCCACACTTTTTGTTTCGATACTCTAATCTAGCTATGTACCTATTTCAAAACATCATTAATATAAGGAAGAAAATTGTGATTATAAAATTAATGTATTGTATGTATTCAGATCTAATCTATAGATTTTCTTGAATAAAAAGCAATGTTGAGTTGCTTTAAACAAAATTTTTAACCTTTTTTTACTTGATACTAAAATTATATCTTGCATGAATCATTTGATTTCGAGTTAAAATAAATAGAAAAATCTTAGTAATAGCATCTGTAATCAAAAGGAGAAAAAAACGCTTTTTTTTTTTCAATGTTTAGTCACTTATTATTTATTATTTGTCACTTATCCCACCTTTTTCAAAGTACCTCAGCAGTTGCAAGCCTGATAATATTGAATTATTAATAATATGGTAAAAATAGAAGAAAAATTAAAAGTTAATATACAAGGGACATTTTAAGGATTTACAAAATATTTTGCGAGTCCTTTCTAAATATATGATATTAAAAAAAATGATTTTATATTTTATCACTATATTTGGACCAGTTTTTTGCCTCAGGAGCTAATGGACGTAGTTATGGCCTTGTTCAAAGGGACTTAATAAAAAGTATCAGAAACATATTTATGCATTAGATGTTTACATCAGGCTTGCAATTCTGTCACTTTTCTCACCTTTAGTCACTTTTTTTACAATTGATCACTTTAGTCACTTTTTTAAGTAAACAGTCACTTTTAGTCACTATTTTCTTGGTGTATCACAGCAAAAGTCTAGTATTGAAAAAAAAATCATAATTAATAACAAAATATTTAAATAAAAGAACAAAATCGGATGCTCTAATCTTATTTTTTTTTATTAAAATGTAATTACTCATATGGTTTACAGAATTGAGTGATTTTAAAAAGTCGTAAAGAAGTTTCTGAAATCTACATTTGTACTGAAATGTACATTTAATACATTAAAGTAATTTACGTCAAAGCACACATTTCTCTTTTTTTTTTCTTCACAATTTTTGTTCAGATACTCTAATCTCACTATGTACATATTTCAAAACATCGTTAATATATGCAGAAAATTGTGATTATAAAATTAATGTATTGTATGTATTCAAATTTAATTTATAGATTTTCTTGAATAAAAAGCAATGTTGAGTTATGTAAAACAAAATTTTTAACCTTTTTTGTATTTGACGCTAAAATCATGTCGTTTGATTTAGAGTTAAAATAAATAGAAAAATCTTAATAATAGCATCTGTAATCAAGAGGAGAAAACAATCGATTTTTTTTTCAATGTTTAGTCACTTTTTAGTCACTTATTCTGTATTATTTGTCACTTTTCTCACCTTTTTGAAAGTGCCTCAGCAGTTGCAAGCCTGTTACATCTAAAGAGTAATTTTCTATAGTTAACATTTAGTTTTTTGTTTCTATGATATGTAATTTGGAGTTTATCCAGAATATCAAAAATATTTGTAGTACCTGATTGTTTATATTAAATTATTTCCAGTGGATACTCGTAAAAGTTTTTAATTTAATGAAATGACTTTTCATCTTATTTGAAAATACATTATATATATATATATGGCTTACCTGGAGAAAAGGATTGCCAAGTACTAACAAAATTGCATTTTCTAACCTTTTGTATAATTTTATATTATCTTGTAACTTCCTTTTCCCTAGGTAAATATGTCGAGATTATGAAAATACATTTATTAATATTATAATTAATATTAATTTTGTACTTGTATTTGATATAATTTTATATTTTCCTTTAAAATATTTTGGTTTATATTTTAAAACTGCGATTTTCCTTCGCATTTTTTACTATTTATGGCAATCTAAATGTTAATTTAAAAATTAATCTTACTTATTTTATGCTGCTTTGAGATGATTATAAATGTTCGATATTGTGCTTACTAAAGGTCAAGTTGTTAAAAAGGTTAGTATATTTTTTTTCTTATTTAAATCTGTCATAAATTGTTATTACCCTAATTTCTTCTGTATAATCTGCAGATTATATGTTAAAAAAGTTTCAAATTTCCTTCTAATGCATATTATACACTGCCGCATACTATCTGCTGTTTAAAATTATTTTTATAATAAATATTTACAAATATCTTTCATAAAGAGTGGCAGCACCTGCTCATATAGATACAGAATTTTTTTTTTTCAGCCAAGGACACAGCGATTTGGATAAAAATACCTGATTAAATTAATTTATTCCATTTTGTGTATTTATTTCTATCAAGAGATAAACACATGTATAATCTGAAATAGCGGCATTTTGCTGCATTCTAAATTTTTTTTTTAACTTTCAACTCGCACTATAAGATGCAGTATTTCAATGCAGATCTCAAATAACCATATTAAATTAAAATGAAAAGATGCATTTTAAGAATTCTAAATTTTAATATCTTTTTTATTTAAATATGGGTACGAATAATTTATTTGTATCATTGTTTCTGTACTAATTAATGTAAATATCGCATCTGTACCATAATACTTTTTTCCTTATACATTGAAAACTGTGAATCACATAAGATTAAAATGGAAATTTAACGTGCGGTTTATATGATATTTTCTCTGTAAATATTGCAAAATTCATACCTGCAGATTATACATAAGAAATTAGGGTACTACGCTAACTTTAATTAAACTATAAAAAACTATGTTCATTTTAACTGTGATCTAAATTTTGCATGCTCTTTTGAGAGTTTTATGTATTTATAAGGAATTCTGAAAAATAGATTTCTTGCTACATAAATATATATAACCTATAACAAATTTTATAGTACATGGAGGTTTTGAACTTGTTGCATGCTAAAGCTTTTTTTTATTTATTTATTTATTTTTTTTTTTTTAAGAAAAAAAAAATGTTGGGGGGAGGTAAGTAAAAGTACAGAATATTTTATAGCTTCTTCAAAATCCTTTTTTGCCATTTGTCAAGTATTAATTCACAGGAATTAAAGTTGAATAATCTTCTTTAAAATTTAATTCTTTTGCGATACTAGTTTTTCTTTAATTTTAAATTTCACCCTGTTATAAAATTGTGAACCATTGTTGGTGAAACATCCTTTGGAATCCCTTCCATACCACATACATAGCAACAGAACTCCTAAATAAATATTAATTAAAAAGAAACTAAAGACCTATCATTTAACCACTGATTAGGCATAAAAACTAAACAATATAAAGCAGTATAAAAATAAAGATAATACTTATAAAAGGTAACATGTAAACAAGAATTTTTTCAGTGAAATGATACAAGCAACAGAACCCCTGAATAAATATTAATTTTAAAAAAACTAAGGACCTGTCATTTATCCACTGATTAGGCATAAAAACTAAACAATATAAAGCAGTATAAAAATAAAGATAATACTTATAAAAGGTAACATGTAAACAAGAATTTTTTTCAGTGAAATGATACAAGCAACAGAACCCCTGAATAAATATTAATTTTAAAAAAACTAAGGACCTGTCATTTATCCACTGATTAGGCATAAAAACTAAACAATATAAAGCAGTATAAAAATAAAGATAATACTTATAAAAGGTAACATATAAACAAGAATTTTTTTCAGTGAAATGATACGAGTAAAATGATAAATTGCTGAATAGCATCAATGGGATGAATGACTTTTTGACTATTGTAAATTCCTTTAAATTTTGGTGTTGTATTGAAGAAATCTTTAAACTCATATCACGCTCTTCATCGAATGTATTATGGTATCTAGTTTTTGATAAGACATATGCGGAAAAGCCAGTTTTTAAATTATAGGTTGTTGCAAATGGTAACAGCAATTCAGGCATAATTTGAAAGGTTAGAACCTTTCCAGATGAAGATGAATTTTTTTTTTCAAACAATACAAAAATTCTGACTCTGGCTTTGTTTTATAAAGGGGTGATATTGAACCGCCTGTTATCAGCTAAATAATTTTTTCATACTCATCGAAAAAAAAAGAAAAAACCCAAGAATGTTTTCTGTTTATGACAAATGGATTTTTTATTCATTAGTATTGTTTCTTAAGTAGTGCTCCGTAGAATCAGAGTTCATTGTGTTTAAAAAATCTCTCAAAGTACCCCTGGAAAGTTGTTCTGGAACCCTAGGATTCTGTAGAATACTTTGGAAAAACTTTGTTTCAAGCAATTACTCAATGGTTTAACCTTTGTTTCAGTCAAACTGTATGTCATCAAGTTCAATCAGGAGAACGAAAGGTATAATCAACATCATTTGAGCATCCGGACAACATCATCCGGAGTTTGTGGGTTCAAATTCCACTACGGCATGGATGTTCATAGCCATTTGGAATCGCTGTAGGTCCCGGTCTCACTAGCCCTCATGTTGCAAAAAGTAGACCGTAGCACTCCAAACTAAAACCAAAATCAGTCAAACTGTAGATATTATTTCATACTGGTACCGCTGTTCTATTTGCAGAACTATATTCAGTAACTTGACCCATAATAATTTCTTCTAAACAACTTATTTAATTTTGATAAACAGCTTAAACTTTAGGATGCGTATTCAAATATCCCTAAATCATCAATATAATTATTCTCTAAAAAATTAAAACTATATCAAATGCTGTCTAAAGTAGTGTTCATGTGTAATGTTTACGTGCAATGTGCTATACCTTTTTTTTTTTTTTTAATAATTTATTTGTGGTTTGTAATTTTAAAAGACAAAATTTTCTTTTGTGGAGGGTGGAACATTTAGGCATTCAGAAGCACATAATATATGCTTTACTGAGAAATAGTCCTAGAATGACCTACAGACAGTGCTCTTTTTGCTCAATAAAATATTTCCTTTTATTCGACTAAAACTACCCTTTTAGATAAATGTATGTTGTTTCTTTTTAAATGAAATTTGAACACTAAATTAAAGTTTTATTTTTAAAACTTTTTAAGTGACAGTAAAAACCATTTAAAACTTTAAAATTATGTAAACAAAAGTCATTTTTCTGTTGGATGCAAACATATAGTGAACTTTAAAATTTTACATAGAAAAGGAACCAATCTTGAATCGTGAGTATTTTCAGACAATTTTGTGCCAAAAATCCAGGCCACTGTAGCTGTTAGGCCCTCTGGGCTAAGTCTGGAGGAATATTTTCAGACAAGAGTAGCTGTCTTTTAAGAAAATAATGAAATACATATTTTAAATACAATTCTTATTAGAATACAAGAATCTCAGGCAACATTTTATAAGACTTTTTAATAGAGCAAGATCAAATTTGATGTACTATTAGTAGGATGCTTGACCCGAAAGGGTTTCCAAAGTGGTAATCAGACTGTTGCAAGTTGGAAACCATTGTTATAGCAACACTAGTTCAACTATTGAAATTAATGTTGGCACCAGCAGCATATATTTAATCGATCACCGAGTGATCTATCTGATAATTTAAAATAGCTCACTAAGCCGAATGATGGCCGAATGGTTAGGGTGCTGGCCTTCAGAACCGGAGTTTGTGGGTTCGAATCCCACTATGATATGGATGTTCATAGCCATTTGGAATCGGCTTTAAGCAGTAGGTCCCAGTTGCATTAGCCCTCATGTTCCAAAAAGTATACTGTGCTGTTCCAAACCAAACCAAATAGCTCACTGTATTTATATGTTTATTAGGTTTTTAATCCATTTTGGTTAATTTTGACCCCTCCCCCCCCCAAAAAAAAAGCTTGTTGACACCTAGTGGGATGCTAATACAGTTTTTCATATATATTTTTTAATAATATGCACAGTTTTCTTTTCTGAACTACAAATAGAGAAGTCATTTGTTTTTAAAGTAAAGGTTTATACTATTAAACTATTTATCAGTTTATATTTTAATATATAGCACTTATATGTCTCTTGAAAATTTTTTCTTTGTGATATAAGTAAAAGCAATTGATAGTTTCGATAAAATTTATCTTTTCATTAAAAAAAAAAAATTTATTGCCACATTTACAGGATAAAATCAAAATTTTAATATTTCGATATGTATTCCCAAACTAATACTGATATTATTAATATATCTAGTAGGAGTAAATAGGTATCACTATTTTTGAAAGATTAACAATATGATACCAGTAATAGAGCCATAAATATTATATAAAGCAGTGCATTGGTTTTTTTTTATTATATATATTGGTTTATTATATATATTGTGTTTTTTATATTTGTTAAGATTAATATTTTTGATAAATATTTTTAAAATATAATTTTATGATACTTGGGGCAATCAAATGATTCTTAACATTCGTTTTATGTTGATATTTGCAGAAAATATGATTAATCATGTAACATGCACATGCCTCTGTAGTTGTGATACACCTATCCAGTAATATCAGTGCATGTCTATATCTCTGGCTCTGGTGTGATCAAGTAGTAAATATCAATATTTTTTTATGTATTGTAATAGATACAAGCCATTAGCAGGTGCCAAAATACTGCACTAATGAATAGACTGGATTGGAAATTTAATATTGCAATATATCCCGAATCTAATATTAATATCACTGTTAATGAGAGGCCGACATAGCGTCAAGGCCGGCCGTGAGTCTAGTGGTGTTTGGAAACAAAAAACTAACTCTTCCTGCTGAATCTTGTTTATTAAATATTAAATAAAGATGTAAATGGCAATAGATATATAAAATGGTTTTAGAGCTATGAGGCCAAATTAATCACACTAGGTCTAAGATTTAACAAACATGGCGCCTTGATGAAAAACAAAATGGTGCTCGAACTCTTGCAGAAGATCCAAAAATCCAAGCTCCTTCTCCTTTGCTCTCTCTCCGAGGGGGCCTACAGATCTCTCTAAAAAAAGTTCGTTGGGGAGTGTTGCTGGGCCGAAGCGTGCTACTCCGCAGTTTGACCAATAGGGTTGAAGGAGGGTCACTCCACTTTCACCTCTAGGTTGGTTTCGCTCTTGCTTTGTCCAACTGTAACTCTTTGTTACAATCACTAATATCTTGCTTTGAAGTAGGCGTGAAAAGATATTAATTTTGAAGGATTACCAGTATGGTACCAGTAATAGCTATAAAAGATGGTGCATTAGCTTTTAATATCTGTTTATGCTCATAAGTCATCATTCTCGTAATTATTCAGCAAATATTGCACTTACACTATTGCTTCTAGAATTATTATTTTATATTTATTAAGATTAATATTTTTGATAAATATATCTTTAAAACTTTAATAATTTGTTATTTTGGGCAGTCAATGGGATTCTGAGCATTTATTTTATGTCTAGATGTTCACCTGAAACATCGTAAATTTCTGATTTTAGCAGAAGATATTAATATTTAAGCAGTAATTTAGTGAGATATATAAAGATGCGACCATTCATATATTCTAATTATATTATAACATTCTTAACTCAATAGAGGTTGAAATTTTTTTATGGATGTCAAAAAGAAAAGTAACTATTTTTTGTTGGTTATGGTTTTATTCTTACTTTTACATAACGTATAAACATTATCACACAAATATCTGTCTTTTAACAACGCTAATATGTATTTTAAACTGGATTCAAAACTAGATAGCAACTAGAAGTAGCCAAAAAGTTGATAGATATCTAAAATTTTGCTATAATGTTATATTCAAATTTGTTCAAAACATACATGAATTGAACACATGCAGATGTAATTTAAAAAAAATGGTAATTTCAGACTCAGGTCTGCCGAACTATGTCCGATTGGTTGGCTGGCCTTCGGTACTTGAATTCGTGGGTTCGAATCCCACAGTGGCATGGATGTTCGTAGCCATTTGGAATCGGCTTTAAGCTGTAGGTCCCGGTCTCATTAGCCCTCGTGTTGCAAAAAGTAGACCGTAGCACTCCAAACCAAACCAGTCAAACTCAGGTCCAAAGCGTAAAGATCAATCAAAATCTTGATTAATTATTGAACAATTATAATACTTCTGTATTCCATGTATATGACAAAGTAAATCGTAGTGTACTCATGACTATTAACCAGCTTTTAATTTAATTTATTTATTTATTATTATTTTTTTTTAATGTGACATGTTTTTACATCAGAATGGTATATTATTATCTGTATATATTATCTGTATGGAACTAATCCATAAACTAGAAATGTTCTTTATTTAAATGCATTTTCAATTTGATAAGTTACTGTATTGTTTAAATTGATCGTTTTGTGAATTTATCCTTTTGGGGACTTTACCTTATCTGGCAAAGTTTTAAGAAATTCTCATGTTTGTCTGTCTATAACATATAGTTCTGTTACACATATTCTAAACCATGTTTGATCTTGCAGTATAAGCCTTATATGTGCTAGAAGTAAATCCGAAGAAAATTACTATGAAGTTTTTAACTTTTATGATAGTTTTATTGTGTTTTTAGTTATAAAATCATTATATGATATGAAAATATCTTTTAAACAATTGAATTGGAAGTTATTTCTTCTACCTGCGTTACTTTGTTGGATTAATCGTATGTGTGGTGTTTCACACACAAGTAACAATTACCCTCAAGACCATTTTTCCCCTCTCGTCCCTGCCAAACGATGGCCGATTGGTTAGGGTGCTGGCCTTCGGTACCGGAGTTCGTGGGTTTGAATCCCACAGTAGCATGGATGTTCGTAGCCGTTCGGAATCGGCTTTAAGCTGTAGGCCCCGGTCTCATTAGCCTTCGTGTTGCAAAAAGTAGACCGTAATACTCCAAACCAAACCAAACCCCTCTCGTCCCTTGATTCTTTTTTCAAATTCCATTACAGTTGCCTTTCTAGTGCTAGAAGGACAGCTCTGGGTCACAAATATATCACTATCACTTTTTTGAATTTTGACTTGCAATTGATTGGCCAAAGTATCAGATGATGGAGCTTGGGGCAGACTTTTGCTTGCAGTTAAATGGGCAATGTATTAGAGAACATAACTTGGCACACACTCACATTCTTTTCACTCAAAATTTGGTTCGTGAAGAATATGAGGGAAAGCAAGAAAGTCAATGGGACGTGAAAAATAAATTGAGGTTAAAATTGTTGAAGAGATTGCTAAGAATGTGCCATTGTTTTTTATAGAATTTTAAATCTAACCTTCTGAAATTAAGTGTAAAAAAAAAATTGAAAGTCTAAAATAAAATAAATTTGTCTCAGGAACTCTTGTCATCACACTAGTGCAATCACAAACTCCAAAAATATGAATTAAGTATTTGCCCTGCATTATTGTTAATCATAACGTCCTATAAAATATTAGAATATGAATAGCTATTCACACATTTTTTAGACAACTTTCATGATGTTTTCTAAAATATTTTATTTGCATTTTATCTTCATTTTCATGAAATGTTTTATAGCCCTTGTTTTTGAGTATTTTTCTGTACTGTAAATTCCATAATAATGTTGTACTTTAGTTGACATTTTTTTCTACTCTATTTTTGATTTGCAGTTATATGTAAAATCAACAACTATCAGGAATTCCTTATAAAACTTTTTTTAAAATACTTTAAGCCGTGTCTCTATATTCTCACCCCCTCCTCTTCTGTCGCCAAGATCAACTTCTTCTTTTTCTCAAGTTAGGGCTATGTATGTTGTGCTTAATGGATACATTCATAATCTATGTCCTACGCACTACCATTGTATTATTGTTGTTGTGTTTTTACAATCAAATACTTTGTATACTCATAGGTGTCAATGCATCCAATATACTCAGAAGTTTTCTGATTTTTCTTTGTGTTTCCGATATTTCGATCGGGAAACTAATTCTTCTGATTTTCAGACATATAGTCTAAAATTTCTAAAAATTCCAGTTCTCGATATGTGAATATTTAGCCTAATAAAAAATCAGAACCGATTTTAGACAATCTCTGTCTAATTAAACATTAGAACAGTTATTGTAAAATGCAGTAAAAGATTAAACTATTTTACAACATTTGGAAATGCTGAAATTTAATGTTTGTTTTATATATTGGACAAACAGTATTACAATTTTTCACCTTTTTAATTATGTTTTATATATTTACTAAAAAATGTTATTTCAATAAACAACAGAATTTTTTTACTTTTAAAGTACTTGAAATTAGTAAATTAACTTATACTTCATAGATTAAATAAACCTTGCCATTTTTTTCCTTTTTAAATTTATATTTTTATCGTTATACTAAAAAATGTTGTTACTGCAATAAACTACAGATTTTTCTCTTTTCGAAGTTGGCACCTATGTATAGTTCAGAATTTGCGTTTTTATTAGGCCATTAAGTTTTAGGATTTTTTCTAAGGCATCTAGTCTGGAAAGCATTGAGTTTCTTTTCTTGCTCTTAAACTATCATATATTTCTAAACATAAGCTGAAGGTGCGATTTTCCTTGCTCTTTGGCAATTTATTAATTACTTCTGGTTTACGTAGAACTGTGTTTATTAGATTAGTCGATGCACTCCTGTTATAGTACTGTTGTTTTAAGTGATTATAAGACAAATAATAGTCATTTTAAACTTGTATTTCAATTTCACTAGAATTACGGTGGTCTTTGTATACCTAGAATTACGGCAGGTGTCATTTTGACCCCTTGATAAGATATCTGCATATTTCTCTATATGATATAATATATTTGTGAAAAATAAATTAAAATAATGCAAATTATGACAACTACAGTTTGTTTTTAAAAATATACAGACTTTGCAGGTATGTAGGATCAACTAAACGATTTACTACATTCTCTCCTAAACTTTGATCACTTGGTCTCATTTCATCTTTTCCTAAATATGGAAATCATTTTAATAAGTATTTGGTCCTAACATCTACTTCTAGCCAAAATTTTATTCCGAATTTATCGAGCTTGTTAGGCATATACTGCCAAAAACGGCATCTTGTTTTTGCAGGAAATAACTGTTCATTAAACGTAATATTTTCATTTGGTTTGTAGCAAAGCTTACAGTTTTCTATAAAAGTATTCCATACCTCGGATATTAGTGTAAATTTATCACACTGCAAACGTGAAGACCTTGTTAGTTTATTTTCAAAACAAAGAAATTTCATAACTTCCGGAAACCTATCTCTACCCATAGTTTCATGAAAAAACTTTGGTCCCCAAGTCTTGGACCATAAACGAAGAATTGGTAAGCGCTTGGCGGCTAATGTCTCCTTACGTACAACAACGCTTTGAATGTTTCTAGTTCTGCTAATAAAATAGTGAAAGAGTCATTATGAAGTTTACACTTGTCTTCAACATTAGTATATAGTCTGCTGTATACAGTATATAGCCTGCTGTAATCATTTGTTAAGGTTAAAATAAAAATAAAATTTTCTTGAAATCTTTACTTTTTCGTAAATCACAATGATTTAGGGAAAGTCAAGAAAGTATTAAGATATTTGCAAACGAAATAGAAGAGCTGTCAGGGATAAAAGTTCGTTAGGTGTCCAAAATGACCCCTTCTGTAATTCTAGTGTTAAACTGTTTTGCTAATTTTTGCTGATTTTAAATTTTTGACTTTTTGTCTCCAATACCAAAAACCATCCCCCAAAAAAACAGATGTATTACATCTGTTCAATGGATCTATATATTATCTGGACCCCCCCCCCCACACACACACACACTTTAGGTATCAAAATTTCTCAGCTTATACACTGATATATGGTAGTTTCCAGGTTTTACATCTATACAGTAGGACTGTTCTATGTTTTGTGTAATCAACTTTCAGATTAAAACATAAACACAAATTAAATATAATCACAAATTAAATGCTAAGACTAAAGAAACAGAACATAAGTATATTGTAACAAAAAATGTAATAATTTTACAGGGAATTAAAGATGCCTTAACCACTACAAAATGTTAACAATATTTTCCAAGCAAAGACTAGGAGAATCATCTATTTGTTGCTGTTTGTATATCCGTCTTTTAGCTATAAGTCTCCACGTTATGATGATGATACTATTAAAGCATTTAAATGCATTTTGCTCACAAGAAAGCAACATATGTTAAAATTAAGAAACGGGGGGGGGGGAGGAATCATGATTTCTCTTTATGAACTAGCATATAGCCCGTCATATGACAGAAAAATTTTAATTTTCCCGTGAATAAACTTTTAATTTTCCAAAATTCTAAAGTACCTTAAGAAGCAGGTAAAAAAATGGTTTGTTGTTTGGCTGAGAATTATCTTGCAACAAAAAATAATCGATGATTCAATTTAAAATTCAATTTAAAATTATCTCATAAGTACCTAATCTATTATTTAAGCCAAATATAAAAGAAAATTATTTACGTAATATCTAAGTTCAATGATAAAACGTATGAAAATAAGGCAAAATTTAAATAATGGAATGACGTCATAATGCCAAAAAAATGTTATCTTTACCTATTTATTATGGGATAAATTGATAAATTTAATCGCCTGCTCTTAACCAGGGAAAATAGGAGTTGAAATAATGGCCTTAAAAGCTCGAAAAGAGGGGAAGGTGTGGATTTCGAACGTTTTATAAGAAGGTCGTATTTTTCGCGGGGATATGAAGCATATTTATACCAATTTATTTTAGATTCGGATCTATAGTTTAGAAGATAAACTTTGAATTTTGATAACTATGGATGCCTTTATCCATTCCAGGTCCAACCGCTTCATAAAATCGAGGACAGACGGACAGATAACTTAGGCTTTTTATGTGTTGCAGTCTTTTATAAATGAACTAAAAACTCGATCTATTGTAACATTTTTCACTTTTCCTCATAATAAATGGTGCTTATAAAGAATTCCTGCTGCATGCTTTGTATTTGGCTGTATATTACAGAAAAGGATGATGCATGTTTGCTTCTTTAAACTTTAAAGGTTCCCCCCCCTCCCAACATTAATGATGTAACTTTACAGTATTTAAAGAATCTATTTTTTCTTTCGAATTCATTTTTAGAAAACCACAAGACTAAATTATGACTTTTTATAAACTTTCTTATTGGCAGTATAACCAAGGATCTATTTATGCAAAATTTGGGTCTGTAAACATAAATTGTTTTGTTGTAAAAGGCATCCTTCTCAAAATATCTGTCTTAAAAAATGGAACCATCACAGCTGTTGATGGAGAAACTTTTTCAGCCGCGGGCCAAAAATCTAAAGAAAATAAGTTTAGCGGGCCACGATAAATTTTTCTAAACTTTAAAAACAATATACAAGTACCTAACGGTTTAAATAGGTTAATGAGAAGAATGAAATTGCGAAAAATATTTCATTTTTAAAAGTTCCTTATACTGAGGTTCGAAGTGAGATGTATTGTTTTTAAGGAACGATGCTAAAAGCTCATCGGTCAGTTTACTTCTGAAATTATTCATGCTAAAGTTGAAAGTTGAAAACACTTGTTCACATATAAGAAGCAAATACACTGCTGATCTTCTGGGTGTGAGATAATAAATTTGGGATATAATATTTAAGCAAAGTAGAAAAGGATATGGATATATAATGTATTAATATATATATTTCTTTTAATTTGCCTAGGACCAGCAACTTAAAATTCTATCCGCGGGCTAGATAAAACCTTCCGGCGGGTCGTAGTTTGCTCATTCCTGCATCACAGTATATTCATTTTAAAATTGAACCCTCCTAAAATTTAAAGTTTCCAAGAAGCAGCATTCTTAGAAATTATTCATCTTGTTATTCATATTTAATGCGTTATTTATTTTTGTTCATTTTTAAAATTAACTTTAATTTAACTATGAGTATAATGTTCATTTATAAATCTGTATATGTATACATAAATCTATATATAGTATTTCTATATATAGACTTTCCTTAAAATGGTTAGACTTCCTATAAAATCTTGTTATAAACTTAGTGTTAATTTTAGATTTCAAAATTTGTATATTTTTTCAAAAACAGGATCCTATTTTCTCAAATTCACAAAACAGTTCTTCTGCTGTAAAAACCAGATTTAATGCTAATTTCAGTCTCACAAAATGATGAGCTTGTTTTTTTTACAATTTCACAAAAACAGGACCACGTATGAAAAGTCTCGACTTACCTCTGATTACATTTAACTCTAGATTTAAACAAGCATGCACAGCTTTTGCAAAATTTTTTAATAACTGTATAGTTATAACTATATCCAGAATGGATATAAGCATTTGCTTTCATTTGTTGTAGTTTTAAAAGTACCATTTTGCATGTAAAGTAACCAGGGTTGGCTTCATTTGCCCAACCCGAAAAAACCTGGGCGAGTTTTTTAAAAAAAAAACCACTTGAAAAAACCTAAGTGGGTTTTTTCAAAATTGGGTTCTCAAAATCTTTATTTAAAATTCCACATATTTAACTAATAATAAATATATTGAATTAAATCTATAATACATATTACATATTTCATCTTTGACAATGATATTAGATTTCGTTTAATTTGAGGGGGTCTAAACTGCTAGAAAAAACAAAAACTTAAAAACTTTTCAAGGAAAAATAGTTATCTGTATAACAAATGCAATAAAATCTAAATTAAACAAAGTTAATATGAATGTATGATGAAAAAAAAATAAGAATATGGAAGTATTACATGTGATAAAATTAATTGAAAAATGGACAAGGGAAATTGGGAAAAAAAATATGTATAACAACTGCAAATAAATAAACATGGGGATAATATATATAATTAATTTTGCTACTTATCATATCTTACAAATTAACTAACAAAATATCTTCTGAATGCTTTAATAACACAATACTGCTAACAAATTTAGAGCAATAATTTAATACATTTTATTGAAAAGAAAAAACTTCAAATGCAACTATTTCAAAGCCAACTTTTGGTATAAAATAATCACCATTCAAAACTAGTTTTTTGATGTTAGAAAAATTTTATAATATGAAAAAAATTTATTTAAGATTTCAAAATTTCCTTTAATTTAGACAAAAATTTCTTATGTAATAATTTAAAATTCATTTTTAAATTTTTCAATTTTAAAAAGTGATTAACATTTTAAATTTATTTCAATCCTACAATTATTTATTTATCCAGTCCTCTTACATAACAGAAAACCTGAATAGTTTTCAAATCCCCTAAAAAGCATCTAAAACCCACTAAAGTATAGTAAAAACCCTGATAAAACCCGATAAAAGCCCAAAAACCCTGAAAAAATCCGAAAAAAACCTCCAAAACCCACTGGGCTGGGTTTTTCTGAAAAAACCTGGGTTTTTGCCAACCCTGAAAGTAACAGCTAATAATTTATATTTTAAAAATCATGTAAACAGCTTGTGTACCTCTACTTATTCATTATATTCATAGTATTTTTTATTATTGTATAATTCATATTTTTTTTTTCTTTTCAGATACTAGGAGTCAACTTCTACCTCTATGATTAAAGTTGTTGCAAAATCATCACTGATGAAAGAACAAAAAAAGGCTTCTTTAAATAAGAGATTTTAATCCATGAATTCAAGATGCATTACGTCTTAAAGCAAATAGTTTCTGGTAACGAAATTCCAATTGAAATTCATATTGATAAAGATGAAGTTAATATTGGTAGAAAGGACATTATCACTTTGTCCAAATTCAATCAAATTTCTCGCCATCATGCAAAATTTTATCAAACAGAGAATGGATCTTTATTTCTTAAAGATATGGACAGTCTTAATGGCAGCTTTGTTAACGATATCAACATCGGATCTACACTTAAATCTTTGTCATTAGGCGATGTCATAGGATTTGGTGTAACAAAAGACCAATTTGAAGAAGGTTTTGTGTGCGTTCTTTGTACCAACGAACTTTCTAGCAAAGTAAAGCTAGAAGTAATTGAACTTTCTGATGATGATGATGATGAGGAGGAGGAGGTGAAAGTTGCCAAATCAACAAGAAATTCAACAAATGAATGTAGAACTACTTTGACAGATAATATTCCAATTGCTTCATCTTCTGTAGCAGTCAAATCTGAACAGTCTGAAGAGTATCCTGGAGTGATAAAATTAAGTGATTTTATCAGCAAGCCTGTTTGTAGAGATAATAGTAATCAAACTAAATCTCAATTAAAAGAGAAAGTTGACATTTCATCTGCTAATTTAAATCATTCTACCAAGTGCCAAAGTTCTGATAGTTCTGATAAGGCAGCTAACTTAGGTGTCAATAAAACAATTAAAAACATGAATTTGAAGAGAGAAAGCTCCCCAAGCATAGTGCTTTTAGATGACAGTGAGGTAGAAAATGTTGCACAGTGTGTGACAACCCATAAAGCTACAGCATCAGGATCAAAACGTAAAAAGTTAAAAAGCAGTGTATCAGACATTCCTGTAATCTCAGCCAAAACTGAGAGAAAAAATAGTTCCTCTGTGACCTCTCCTCGTGATATAAGCAGCCGGGATCAACAGGTATCAAGAAACAAATATTGCCATGACAACAATATAGAAAAAGATGAGGGCATTAAGAATAAAAAACGTAAATCAGATAGTTGTACTGGTGAAAGAATAGATATACATTCTAAGAAGAAAAGGAAAAAAACTTGTGTACTTCAAGATGATGCCTTAAATTCACCCATTTCAGATAATATACCTTATGATTCCAAGACATCTAAGATACCAACTTTCACTAAAGTAGATGATATTGTAGATATTACTGTAAATTCTTCTCACCACAAAAATGAAATAAAAAATAGGAAGGAACAAAATATATTAGTGTCTTCTAAAACTGAGCTAAAAACTTATGCTCCCAATGAGAGAGAGCCTAACGGAATTGATGATAACCCACATCAATTTTCTGATTCTAATGTAAATGATGAAATTCCAATTAATCATGAATTTCCTTCTAATACCGACTTTAATTATTCACAAGATGACTCAATTATCATTATATCGGATGATGAATCTTATTTTGATTTTAAGTCTGCACAGACTTATGTACATATTAAAAAAGAACCAGAAGAAATTGATGAAGATGTGGAAAATTGTGAACAAATTGATGATGAGCTTGAGTTTAACGATTTAAATGACATGGAAATTGATAGTAGAGTAGAAAATGTGGAATCGAAGCAAGCATTTTCTAACATTAACGAATCAGCAAATGTAAAGGAATCTGATTATAATTCATTTAAAAAATCTGATGCAGCTGTTAATGATTTCTTCCCTGTACTTTCTCAAGCTTTTGAAAGTGATGATGATGATATGAATGAAAATATGCCACATTTTGTTAGGGAGGATGATAATTTTCATACCATTGAAAACTCATCTGATGTTAATTTATATAATAAAACACATAAAAATTATGAAATGAAGCTGGATGGAAATAGTGATAAGAAAAGGCCCCGAAAAACACTATTAACAGATCCTAAACCAATGCCACATAAAGATCGGAAAAGAAGACAGTATGAAGAAAAAAACATACCCTCAACTACAAGAGGAAATACCTCAAAAAAAGATAAAAGTAAAGAAACAGTTTTAAATAGATGTACTAATAAGGTCGACTCAAACCAAAAATCTGTTTATAAAACTGTATCTGATTCATGTGTAAATAGTTCTATGGGCACAAAGCAGCCTTCAAATTCAACACTCGGAGCATGCAAAGCTGTAACGTCACCTAAAAAATCATCTGTTAAGACTCGATCTGATAAGTTTTCTTCTAGAATGGGCTTTTTGGTTAATGAAGTAGAAACGAATTCTAGTCAAAATAAGAAAAAATGTGACAATGAAATTAGAACTAAGCAAATTGCTAACCTGAATGTAATAGAGAAACAGGACACTGCTAATAATAGGAAATATTCTAAAGTGCCTCCTAAGCCATCATATCAATCTGTTAACCAGAATTTGGTGCCATGTAAATCTTCTTCTGAAGTGCCTACTTCTAGTAGCTCGTTCAATGGAATGCTGCATCAAAATCCAGGCATTAAACCTGTTGTACAAAATACCTCATTTTCTCCCACTGAGCCAGTTTCAAATGCAGCAGTATCCCTTCTCAAAAGTAACCCTGTGATTTTACCAAATGTTTCTACTACTCGGACATCAGTTATTAATCCTAGAGATCCAAGACTCAATAGGGTTGCTGTTTCCTTACCTAATCATGATCTAAACAGATTAGTAACCCATACTGAGAGAAATAATGTAACACAAAATAGTGTGACAACCAGAGTGCCTGTCCTGTATAATAGACCTAACAATGTTATACCTCCCAAAAACTTGCATTTAATTAAAAAAATTAATACAATTAAATGTTTTGTGGTTGCAAGAACAAGCGAACAAAAAATCTCCCCCACCACTCGTTTCTAAAGGTGCTGCGAACTTGCCTCTTAGCTTCAAATCTTATGATTCCTTTGTATCTTCGTTTTATCCCATGTTAATGCTTGAAATTTGGGAGTGTTTGTATGCTGAATCTAAAGAAATTTTTTCTAGCAAAAAGAAGTTCAAAAAATTCTACTTTTCAATTTTGTCTTTTACTAATAAAGAGGATTATGTTGAATTAAAATGTGAATCTGTAGTAAATGAAGATGTGTCCTTTGCCCCCCGAGAAGGACATATGGCTATTTTAGATTTGATGGAATGTTCCAAAAAAATACGATCGCGATTTGCTTACATATTTTCTCACAGAATTGAGCCATTAAATCCAACGTACGTAAAAGCTTCAGACTGGAAGAAACTGTATTCAGACTGGCTTACAAATGCCAAACATTGGACATTCTATGCATACGTTAAAAAGTCAGATATGACTTACAGATTGAACAGTTTAATGAAGGGAAATGGTATATGTTTAATTAAAAATAAGCTTCGATTAGCCGACTCTCTTAATGATTTTAAAAATTCTCCTTTACTGAGTGATATACTCCAGCCTAAATGGAACACATTTTCAGTAAATTATACTGCTTCACTTGCCAGCAGTGAATATAGTTCTTGCCAAATGGAAGTCATAAAAGGTGTTTGTGATGAAATTAAGAAACCCAGAGAAGAACCTAAAATAATTTTACTGCAGGGACCTCCTGGTACCGGAAAAACTCACACTGTAACTGGAATTATTGATAAGTTGCTGCATATGTGTAATTTCGACAAGAGATCTAAAATTTTAGTAGCTGCTCCATCCAATGCTGCTGTGGATGAAATAGGGAGCCGCATCATTGAACAAATCCAGAAATATGGTAATAGAAGCAATATAGAAATAGTTAGAGTTGGCCTAGCAGATCAAGTAAATGCTAAAGTGAAACCCTATTTTCTAGACAGAAAAGCTAAAGAAATATATAAAAAGGAAGTTGATATATTGAACAGGGAAAGACAATCGGCGCTTTCGAATTTCTATTCCGAAATTCAAAAGTTGGATGATAATTCTTCACTTCAAAAATGTGATAAAATGAGGAGAAATTTTGAAGATCTGAATGATGAGAAATGTCCAATTAAATTCCAAGACTTTGCTTATAAAACAAGGGCACTGAGACAAAGCCATATTATTCTTTCTACTTTAAGTAGCTGTAGTTTGTCAGTAATGCTTAAAGCCTTTAAACTGAACTCTGCATATGAGATTTCATGCTGTATAATTGATGAAGCCACTCAGTGTACTGAATTAGACATTCTTCAACCGTTAGCCTTAGGAGTCAATAAATTACTTCTTGTGGGAGATCATGAACAGTTGCCTGCTACCGTTCTGTCAAAATTAGCTTGCAAGTGTGGCTTTGAAAAATCAATGTTAGAGAGATTTCATACATACTTTAGTAAAGGTTACAAAAAAACTCCAATGTACACTTTGAATGAACAATTTCGTATGCATTCTGCTATATGCAAGTTCCCATCGAGATATTTTTACGACCGAAAAGTTATCACTAGTCCCAAAACAGACTTAATGTATGAAAAGTTTCCACTTCAGCCATATATTTTTTTGGATATTTTAACGAGTCAGGAATTGAGTGGTTCATCATCATTACTTAATTCTACAGAGGCAGCTATAATTGTTAACCTTTGTTCTAATCTACGAAAAATAGTGCATAGTGCATCTTCAATTGGTATTGTTACTCCATATCAAGCACAGCGTTCTCTTTACAGGGATGCACTCTCTATTAATGCATGGTATGCAGATATCGAAGTGAACACTGTCGATGGGTTTCAAGGACGTGAGAAAGAAATAATCATTTTGTCTTCCGTTAGGGCTAATAGTCAATCAGGGAGCATAGGTTTCTTAGCTTCCAGACAGAGGCTTAATGTTGCTATTACTCGAGCTCAGAAATGTTTAATTATTTGTGCTCATGCAGAGTCCCTCATGCAAAATCCGGATTGGGGAGCACTTATTATGGATGCAAAAGATAGGAACCTTTGTGTCGAAGTCAGTTCTGCTGAAGAAATGCCTAACATTTTCCAGAAGCATATATTAAAGAGATAATTCCATAACTAATTATTTTGCTGAACTTACCTATATAATCAAAGTGAAAGCTGTGATGAAGAATTTCATTTTTGTATTCTGTACTTCTCGTGTGAAAAACATTGGCATTAGCATTTTCTTCCATGAATTTTATGATTCATCAATGTTTTGATTATTTTAGCTTTGTTATGTTACTACAATTCACTTGTCATATAAGATTGTTCATGAGGATTTATTCCTTTTAAGTATATATTTGTTTATAAAAGATTTAAAACTGCAAAATAATAGTTTTCATTTCTTTCTTTTTTTGTGTCTATATGTGTGCATAATTCTTAATCCTGAATATAATTGGAATATTAAAATTGCTTATTCCACTTGATTGATATTAGTTTTGCATTTAACACATTAAAAAAATATTTTTAATGCTCCTCTGATCTTAATATTCATTGCTATAGTTATTTTCATTTTATAAAAATAACTAGTTTATCAGATATGCCAAGTGAGTCACTCTGTAGCAGGGTTGGCTTTATTTGCCCAACCCGAAAAAATCTGGGCGGGTTTTTTTTTAAATTGGGTTCTCAAAATCTTTATTTAAAATTCCACATATTTAACGAATAAATATATTGAATTAAATCTATAATATATATTACATACTTCATCTTTGACAATGATCCTATATTTTGTTTAATTTGAGGGGGTCTAAACTGCTAGAAAAAAACAAAAACTTTTCAGGGAAAATTAGTTATCTGTATAACAAATACAATAAAATCTAAATTAAAGTTAATAAGAATGTATGATGAAAAAAATAAGAATGTTGAAGTATTACATGTGATAAAATTAATCGAAAAATGGACAAGAAAAATTGGGAAAAAAATATGTATAACAACTGCAAATAAATAAACATGGGGATAATATGTATAATTAATTCTGCTACTTATGATGTATAACTTACAAATTAACTAAAAAAATATCTTCTGAATGCTTTAATAACACAATACTGCTAACAAATATAGAGCAATAATTTAATACATTTTATTGAAAAGAAATAACTTCAAATGCAACTATTTCAAAGCCAACTTTTAGTATAAAATAATCGTCATTCAAAACTAGTTTTTTGATGTTAGAAAAATTTTATAATATAAAAAAAAATTATTTTTAAGATTTCAAAATTTCCTTTAATTTAGACAAAACATTCTTCTGCATAATTTAAAATTGATTTTTAATTTTTCAATTTTAAAAAGTGATTAACATTTTAAATTTATTTTAATCATACAATTAATTATATATCCTGTCCTCTTACATAACAAAAAAACCTGAATAGTTTTCAAATCCCCAAAAAAGCTTCTAAAACCCATTAAAATATAGCAAAAATCCTGAAAAAAGCCCCAAAACCAGGGTTTTTGCCAACCCTGTTCTGTAGAAATGAGAAAAATTCATAATTCCGGAAGTTCCTTGGATTGCCACAGAAATAAATAAAAATTTACTTTTTTTTGCTAATAATTTATTTATTTTAAAAAATCTTATATCTTCCATTTGTGACATAATTTTCTGATTTCTAATTGGTTACAATGTAATCTCTTAATAGGTCATTTAGTTTTTTTTTTTTTTTTTTTTTTTTTTTTTTTTTTTTTTACAAATTAATGTTGTATACAAAAGATTTTTTAGAACTATGCAAAAAAAAAAAAAATTCAAAAGGAGTTTAGGTCAAATTTTAAATGGATGCGCACTAGAATTTCTGGTGAGACAGATATGTAAACATTTTAATCATGTTTGATTTTGATCTATAACATTTTTCAAGAGAAAACCGTGTAAAGTCTTAAAAAAATGGCATATATGCATCATTAAATGCTTTTTGGATAATTATTTTAAATTAGTTCTAATTTATTCGTAATAATAAACATTACATAATTTTTCTTTTATTAATTTATTGGATTTTTCTGGGTTTTAATGGGTTTTGTTTTTAAGAGGAGAGGCCAGGGGAAGTACCATATTTTAGAAAAGATTAAATTGCTAAAACTGATTAATTTTTATTAACTCAATATTCAAGAAATTTTAATTTAATTAATGCAAATAAATCAGTGTAAAGGCTATAAAAAAGTTCACTCTGACATCACAAGATGTTATATATTGACATATACCACATGTTTGAATGTTATTTTAACAAAGGAATATTTTTTATCTCTACTCTTTCAACCAGGGTTAGCATGATTTAAATCAGTTGATTTAAAAAAAAAAAAAAAATCATTGATTTAAATCATTTTTTTTTTCACTTCTCTTAAAACCTAATTCGAAAGACAGGAGAATTGGGAATCAGTCAGCACAGAAATACCAATAAGTAAATAAATGTAAATAGATAGTATGGTTTCTAAAAATTTAGGGGTTGTTATCAGAAAGTATGTAGTAAGGGTAGGTACAATGACTAGTTATGACTAGTGGAATTCATTTTATGTAATTGGGGGGTAAAGAGAGTATTACAGAACTTGAAATCCAGTTTGTCTACCCAATAACGACAGCCGTCCCATTGTCTTCTAGAATGGAAGGACAGTTTTCTTCTTTTGGTATTTTTCATTGTAACCTTTGTAACCAGTTAGGAGTGGATACGACATCGAAACTAGTGTTTTTATTGAAACAGTTAAATCCATCATTCGTTGCTTACAAAATATTGAAGTAATTGCGAATTTTTTTTTTTTAATAAATAGTTTGCATTAAATGAATATTTAATTTGTTCTTTCAATTTACATCTTATTTAGTTTGCACCATCCAATTACGAAATAATGAAATGTATTTAGATTAAAATTTATGTATTTAATTTTAGGTAATCAGTGTGTAGAATATACTAGATAGATAAGTTGTTACTTAGAACAAATTATTCCATGTATATTGCAAAATATATAAAAACACAACAATAGTTAAAATTAGAAATCAGAAAAAAAATCAAACCTGATTTAAATCGGAAAAAATCATGATTTTTTCCAATCTTGATTTCGATCCTTTAAAAAATAAATAAATGGTTAATTCCCCTCATAGAATACCCCAAAATATTTCCTCAAAGTACGATTAATGCTGATGTAATTTTAAAAAAATAGTGCAGCACAGTGGTGGAAACTAATTGAAATATGTGTTAGGGATAGAGATATGATAGATTTTTGCCACTTTATGGTCTGGTAGCCCAAAACTAGTGCCCAGCTAGCTGTGCATCACAGGAGCGAGTGTTCTCTACATGTGTGTTGGTTTGGTCGAAACTTAGAAACAGATTAGGAATACAAAAAGCATTGCAGTTAGTATTTTACACATGAAACCTTTGCCTTTTTCTTTATGGATTTCACAGACAAATTTTTTTTTCAAAATTGTTATGTTGGATTTACCATAGATTTGCAAATATTTTTCTGGATTTTGATAGACTGTATATATATTTCCACAGAATAATTCTATAAATATGAAATAGGGTAAAAAAACTAAGATAACAGTTTCTGAAAATAAATGTAAATATCACCAATTTTTAAAAAAACCACTTTAGAGTGGGTTTTACCCCCAGAAAAACCTGGCTGGTTTTTTTGCAACCCTGTTTATAACCCATTAAATAAGGTAATTTTGTATAACTAGTTTTTTTTTATGTGTGTGTAAATCACATACACACATCCTTATCACATATGTATAATTTTACATGCTGTAAATTGTATGTTCATATTTTGTATATATCATTATGAACTCTGAAATTGTGTTATTTCTCCTGAGAGAGTTGACTCAGTGTTGGCATATCTGATTTATTCTAAATAATTAACTAAAAATGGGTGATATGGGCAATCATGATTTCAAACAGAGTCAGAAAATAGGAAAAGACCACTAGCAATTATGGTGAAAAATTTCAACTAATTCCATCGGATTATTTTTCTTTTTATTATTATTACCATTTTTTTTTTGGGGGGGGGGCAGGTGTAATTTGGCTGGCTGTTTGTAGGGGACTTTGGATATTATTCCACTTTGAGATGTTTTACTTTCTCCTGCTTTAGCTACAACACATGGAATATTACACTCAGAGCTTTGAACTGGAACTGAACCAAAAACTGAAAAAAAAAAATAAAATAAACATTTTGATTGAAACAAAAACCAGAACTGAAAAGAAAAAAAATATATATATCACTTTATTCCGGTTTGATATGTTATCAGTCATTTTGTTAGCGTAGCCAACTTATCAATATTTTCTAATTTAACGCAAACCATATAAATATTGTCACTATATGTACAAGACACATCCAGAAAGTAAGTTTCCCTATTTAAAATAAAAAAAGAACTCACAGTTTCAGGGACATATTTATTGGCAACAAATACAGAACAGTTTCAGCTATTTTTCAACATAGCCACTACCAGAATTTAGATACTTGTCATATTGTGGGATCCACTTTTGCATCCCTCTGTCATAGAACTCTGTCGTCTGTAAATGGAACCAGCCTTCCCGTCCCAGAACACTGTGCATATCCTTTTCCATACCGACAGTGTCTGTTTGAATTTGGCCCCAACCAAAGATCCACTATGACGCCAATGCATTGACTGCTGCTTGGTTTCTGGGGTAAAGTGCGAAATCCAAGTCTCATTGCCCATGACGATCCTGTGGAGGAACTCGTCGCCGTCGTCGTGATACTGTAGCAGAAATGTCAATGCTGCTCCTAAGTGTTGAATTTTGTGTTCGGGTGTCAGTTTTGGTTCATAGACCTGACAGAGATGACGATGAATTTCAATTGGCACAATGCTTGGGGCATTCAAGATCACCGACCAAACCTTGCAGGTGGCGGGAGAAAGAATTAGAGTTTCCAATTCAGACCAATGCTATCATGCTACTGACATGAGTCGGGACCTATCCAGCTGACATATGATTGATACATCATAGATCTGTTATGCATGCGCAATTGACATGGCTAATTACATTTACTTTTACCCTCCGAGTGGAACACACCGAGGAAAAAAAGTCTCCAAAAATATGCTAAAGGTTTATTGTGTCAGTGGCCAAAATGTTCTATGATTTTTACTTCACCCTTTGTCGACTAGAATGGAATATGGGAAACCCACACTCATTATTATCTCTTTACTTCCGGTTATAAATAGATATTATATTGTTAATTTTTAATACACATAAATCCCGTCAAGTATCGAAGATCCTCCCATACTAAATAATGGATTCTAAAAGTACAAATAAAAATAATCTTCAACAGAATTATTTATATTTTTACGACAGTCATCCAAGATATTTAAGTAGTGCAATCAGACATACATGTAAGGAAAATTCTGAGAGGTTTTCAAAACTTAAATCAAGGGTAAAAATTCCCGCGTCATTTTCCATTCCCCTTTTTAACCCCTAACCTAAATGGACCACTGGGGCTACAGGTTACGCCCTCGGAGAAGGGGTCTGGCCAATTATAAACCTACATGGCCCTAGCGGACCATTTAGGAAATTTCCAAATAAAAAGGAGGTACACGCTAGCAGAGACAGATTTTTCTAGAGATATTTTCCCACAGATGTCGACCAAGGTGTTACGTGTCTTGTACATAGAACTTCATGCTAGCTGACCCTTCAGTTTGTCCCTATGATGAAGTGGGAACCCGTCCTTCAAAGTTATCTTAATAAAGGTCTTTAGCTGAAACGGTATCACTTTTATGGCCATGACTGCAACCCCCCATCGAGAAGTCAGTCTCATTACATACATATGTTACCGCAAAGGAAATCCTTGGAGAAATAAACGAAATAGAGATTTACAAAGCCATGAAAAGCTATCAGCGTCTTTGTACCTCAGGGAGTAGAGGTGCACCCCTCAATAAATATCGGTCAAAAAGGGGTGCAGTTCCTAAACAATCGACTTGACCCTCCTACCTCAAACCTCCATGGGGGGAATCACTGGCAGAAATGTACATTACATCCATTTTCGGAAAGTTTTTAGAGGTCGAAAATTGTACGTGACAACCGCTTTGAAGACATCATCAGTTTGGCGGAATTGTACGTGTGCACCGTGTAGAGGGTTAAAGGGGAAAACATGGAGAAACTTACTTTCTGGATGCGCCTTGTACGTTGTGTTGAACGATAACGAAATGGTTAGTTCGTGATCTGAATACTATTGGGGCATAGATGTTCATAGCCATTTGGGATTGGCTTTAAGCAGTAGGTCCCAGTCTCATTATCCCACAGGTTACAAAAAAGTAGATAGTACTGCTCCAAACTAAACTATATGTATATTTTTTTTTTTGGATTTCCTATTTTGATGTTCTTTGGCACTTTACTGTTTGAGTTTTGCACAAAACTAATAATAGAAGGTAGGTTTATTTCAGTTGAATGTTTAGTTGTCAAATGTAATTTTATCAATGCCAATGCTCGCCTTTTCCTGTTCACGGCTTGTATAGTACATGCAGGTTATTTGTATCAATTCACACGCTGTACCAATTTAAAAAAGAACACTAAGTTTTTACAGAATTTCATTTTTTGTTTAATATAGAATTATATTTTTGGTGCAAATAAGAATATACATAAAATAAAATAATTCATTCTGAACTGAAATGAAAACCATTCTTTTAAACACAATAAAATAACGGAACTAATTTTTTTTTTTTAAGTTGAACTAGAACAAAAAAAAATTACTGTTCAATGTCTTGACTCCATCTCATGTGTAATAAATTGCTATTGGCCCATCCCTTGGCCCTTCAGTGGACATTTCACTCCTAAGGGAAAATACTATCGGTTGAAAATTGGACTTCGTCTTGAACTCTCATTCTCACTGCATCTTTCCCATTAAAAGCTGAAAAATTGAAATAAAGATTTTAATACTTGAAAGATGTAAAAAGAAAAAAAAATAATGAAACATGCAAAAGATAAAAATTAATTCTTCTGAACTGCAAATTAATCAGTAAAGAAGCAGAGTTAAAACAGTTTTTTCAAGAAAAAACCAAACCAGGTGGGTTTTATTGGGGTTTTCTGGGTTTTGTTTAAGGTGAGGTCAGAGGAAGTACCCTATTTTAGAAAAGATTAAATTGCTAAAACTGATTATATTTTTATTAACTCATTATTCAAGAAATTATAATTTAATTAATACAAATAAATCAGTGTAAAGGCTATAAAAAAGTTTACTATGACATCACATCACAAGATGTTATATATTGACATATATACCACATATTTGAATATTATTTTAACAAAGGATTATTTTTTTTATCTCTATTCTTTCAACCCTTAAAAAAATAAATAAATGGTTAATTCCTCTCATGAATTATAAGTTAAAAGATCCCAAAATATTTCCTCAAAGTATGTTTAATGCCGATGTAATTAAAAAAAATTAGGGCAGCACAGTGGTGGAAACGAATTGAAATGCGTGTTAGGGATATGATAGATTTTTGCCACTTTATGGTCTGGTAGCCCTAAACAAGTGCCCAGCTAGCTGTGCATCTCTAGAGCGAGTGTTCTCTACATGTAGATTGATTTGGTCGAAACTTAGAAACAGATTAGGAATACAAAAGGCACTGAAGTTAGTTAAAATACACAGACATTTGAGACTGAAAATGGTATTACTAATAACCTGATTGATGATGATGATGATATATGATGTATTGGAGGATCTGTACTTGTTTTCAATTAATTAAAATCCTTCTTATTATAATACTAGTATATAGCCCATCATATGACATGATTAGTAAAACTTTTAATATTCCAGAACTGTTAAGTACCCTATGAGGTAGGTAAAAAATGGTTAGTTTTTTGGCTGAAAATTATCTGGTTCACTCTCAATAAATTATTTATCTTCATACTCCTCTACAATCTCCCGATCCTGTGAATGCAGTTTAGAATCACATTGGATTCATTTAGTCAAAACGTGTGGTTATGTATAATAAACACACAAAAGAACAAACTTCTTAATTTCCAAATATACATGAATTAAAAGTTGGATATTTATGAGTCCGTGAAATAGACTCCTAGACTTATATGAAAAGAATTTGTTGTTAATACCGGTGATAAAATTTTCATTGCAACAAAAAATAATCGATGATTCAATTTAAAATGATCACATATGTACCTAATCTATTATTTAAGCCAAATATAAAAGAAAATCATTTACATAATATATAAGTTTAGTGATAAAAGATATTAAAATAGTGTACATGATATTTAAATAGGTTAAAATAAGAAATGATTTAATGAGATGTTTAAAGGAATGACATCACAATGCTAGAAAAAATTGTTATTTTTACCTATTTATTAAGTGATAAGTGGATAAATTTAATCGCCTGCTCTTAACCGGGGAAAATAGGGCTCGAAATAATGGCATTAAACGCTCGAAAAGGGAGGAAGGGTTGGATTTCGAACGTTTTAAAGATGACAGTATTTTTTGCTGTGATATGAAGCTTATTTATACAAATTTATTTTAGAATCGGATTGATAGTTTAGGAGAAGAAAAACTTTATTCGCTTTGAATGGATGCCTCTATGCATTCCAGGTCCAACCGCTTCATAAATTGAAGGACAGACGTACAGATAACTTAAGCTATTATTATATAATGGATGATTTATGGTCAAAATATTCTATATTTTACACATAAAACCTTTTCCCTTTTCACAGATAATTTTTTTTTTTAGATTGTTATGTTGGATATACCATAGATTTGCAAATATTTTTTGGATTTTGATAGACTGTATATATATATATATATTTCCACAGAATAATTCTTTAAATCTGAAAGAGGGTAAAAAGAAACTAAGATAACAGTTTCTGAAAATAAATGTAAATATCACCAATTTTTAAATAACCCAATAAAACCCTCTTCAGGGTGGATTTTTCTTGGTAGGTGGGTTTTTTGCAACCCTGTAAAGAAGTGTATATTTAAGTAAAAGCAAAGTGACTTCAATCACGTAACTTAAAAAGAAAAAAAAATTGTGCAATTTAAATTAAATTGTTATATACGCTCTATTTTTATAACTTTATTAAACCTTTTCGTGCCCTGCATATCATATATGATATATGCATTTAAGGCTTTTTTAAATGCTTACACTTGCATACTGCAAGCTAGACACAGTTAACTCAATTTTATATACTAGCGTTTATATATTTTATATCTGTGTCAAATGTGAAATACAAGTGTAATTAAAAAGCATTAGATGTGCGTATATGTGATATACAGGACCAGGGTTGGCATGATTTAAATCAGTTGATTTTTTTTAAAAAAATCATTGATTTAAATCATTTTTTTTTTTTTTACTTCTTTTAAAACCTATACTCCAAAGACAGGAGAATTGGGAATCAGTCAGCACAGTAATACCAATAAATCAATAAGTGTCAATAGATAGCATGTGCTTTCGAAGAATTTAGGGGTGTTGTTGTCAGAAAGTATGGAGTAGGGGTAGTACAATAACTGATTATGACTGGTGGAAATCATTTGATGTAATGGGAGGTAAAGAGAGTATTACAGAACTTGAAATCCAGTTTGTCTACCAAATAACGACAGCCGTGGCTTCATCTACCAAAATGGAAAAACAATTTTCTTCTTTTGGTATTGTTCGTTCTAGCCTTTGTAACCAATTAGGAGTGGATAAAGCATTGAAACTAGTGTTTTTATTGAAACAATTAAATCCATAATTTAGTGCATAAAAAATATTGAAATTATAATTGTGATTTGTTTTTTTAAATAAATAGTTTACATTAACAGAATATTTAATTTGTTCTTTAAATTGACATCTTATTGAGTTTTCTATCAAAGAATATTCATAAGTTTAAATTTTACTATTCCTCTAAAAAGTATACAACAATATTGAATAATTATTTCACTTAATAAAGAGTAAAAGAGAAATATGATAGAAAAATATAAGCTTCTAAAGTACTATATTGAAGTACATTTCAATGAGTAATTTTCTCATGCTTAAATCAGGCTATTTACTGTCCATCACAATAAACTGAGAAACAATCAATTTTCTACCGGAAGTGGAAGCACCCAAAATTGGCTGTCCCGATCCACTCGTTTTTCTTCCCGCTTACAGAAGGAAGAACAAGACATTCCTTCGTTGCCATTCGCAATTTACACACATAAAAAAAAGATAATAATCGGGTAAGAGTATCAATCCTACTGAGGATGTAACAAAAAGAATGTGCAAATGATAATTCTAAAAGTGCATCATATTTACTAAAAAAAAGTAGTCCACATTCTATTTTTATTCAAATATTCTAGTTTTAATGTTACTTCTTCTTCTTTTCGAGTCGTTTTTTAAATTCGTTGAGGCAAAGGAAATAATTTGTAAAGTGATGTAAAGTGAAATGATTCTTTCGTTGTAAACAGACGATTTAAAGAGATTTAAATCATGATAAAAAATACGATTTTTTATGCATTTCTAATTACACTAGCATATAGTCCGTCATATGACGGGATCATTAAAACTTTTTATTTTGTAGAATTGTAAAGTACCCTATGAGGCATATAAAAAAAATGGATTGTTTTTTGGCTGAGAACTATCTGGTACACGCTCAATAATTTGTTTATCTTTAGTTGGCAGGCTTAATTTATATTGTCGTATTACGTGATAGGATAAACAGCAGAGCTTTTAATATTGACAGTGATTATTTGGCGATATATATGAACGATGTCCAAAATTTAGAGAATCGATTGCAAACTGTGTGGTTATGTATAAGAGACAAACACACAAGCGAACAAACTTCTTCATTTTCAAACATATATAACTTAACTGCTGGATGTTAATTAGTCCGCGAAATAGACTCCTATACTTTTGTGAAAAGAATTTGTTGTTCATACGGGGGATAAAATTTTCAATGCAACAAAAAATAATCGACGATTAAATTTAAAATTATACCATATATGTACTTAATTTATTATTTAAGTCAAATATAACAGAAAATTATTGACGTCATATCTAAGTTCCGTAATAAAATGTGTAAAAATACCGACGATATTTAAATAATTTAATTAAGAAATGATTAAATGAGATGGTTAAAGGAATGTCGTCATAATGCTAGAAAAAATGTTTTTTTCATCCACTTATGATAAATTGATGAATTTAATCATCGCCTGCTTTTACCCAGGGAAAATAGGGGATGTAACGGCCCGGTATTTAGGCACGTGGCGAAAACCGCGTGGCCCCCTTTTTTCCCTCCCGCTCCAACCGAGTTTTTAGGCTCACCGCTAGAGTTGCGATGATGTTAGTTATGATGTGTGTGATGTATCAGTGTTATCTTCTTGTGTGGTGAAAATAAGAAAATAAATGTGTTTTGTGTTAAAAATGGTGCAGTTCTTGTGTGTCAACCATCACAATTTGGCGCCCAACTCGTGGCCGAGTCCACTTCGAATTGAAATTTTTTTTTGTGTGTGAAATTTCGGTTTTGAAAAAGTGAAGCTCTTTTTTTAAAATGGAAAGTGTCTTCAAATGGTGTTTTCAAGTCGTCGATGGTGATAAAGTTATGTGATTTGCTAGGAGTGTCTCCAAATGCTACAGATACGGAAATTAAAAGGCATAGAAAGTTAGCTAAAGAATGTCATCCTGATAAAAATCCCAGCTGGTTTTATTCCATTTTGTGTTTATTTCTCTCCCAGTGGATAAGTATTTCTCTATCATTTTAAACCAAAACCAATATGCTTAATTTTATGTTTTGATTAATAGTTTTGATTTCTAGAACGATTTATGTTGATTATTGATTTATGTTGTTATGTGGAATTTTATGGTGTATGAGTATATTTTATTTTAGAATAACAACGTGTTTTGTGTGTCATATATTTTAAAATTTAAACAGTGAAAATATATCTCAATTTATACTTTCGTTTCTGGTGTATGAAATAAATTGATGCAAGTAATTATAACTGCTTATTTATGAGCAAACACATTAATTATAATATAATTGAACGTGGTTCTTTCCGTATTATTTAAAGTGGTTAATTATGATTTCGAATACTGATAGTATGTTAATGTTTGATTTTGAATAATTATGTTTAAAATCGTTACTTTTGATTTCACATTTTCTTTAAACATTGTGTGAATTTATGACTTCTGGTTGTTATTTACGTAAAGTGAAAATTTATGATTATTTCGAAATTTATTTTGATATTATTTGTATATGCTTAATGTAAGCTTTAGCGGTGAACCTAGTGTTCGGGGAACGGTGTAGAACTTTTCGATTAGTGTATTCAAAATTTTAGTTGCTGACCTTTTTAGTTAAAATTTTTAAAAATGGCAGAATTGAACAAAGCGCGTAAAGAAGACCTTTTCGAAATTGCTGTTGAAATGAATTTGGATGTACAAAATTCAATGAAGGTATTTGAACTTCGAGAAATGATAAAATCTTCCCCCCTGTATGAAGAGGATGTTATAAATTCCTTAGTACGAAATCAAATTGCGGTTCGTGAAGAAAAAAGACAGCGCGAAGCTTTGGAAGAAAAACGTAGGGCAGAGGAGTTAGAATTCGAAAAGCGAAAATTTGAACTTAATTGTGAACTTGAGAAGCTCAGATTGCAAGTGCAAAGCCGAAACGAAACCAGTGGAGCGGTAGGTGCTGATACAGCGAGATCATTTTCTCACCCGGAGGGTAGAATTGATGTGCAGAAGCTGTTGCCTACATTTAAGACAGATAGTGATGATATCACTCTGTTCTTTGTGCTCCTGGAAAGGCAGTTAAAGCTCTCTAAGGTTCCTGAGAATATGTGGGTGTCGTACTTACTCAGTGTTGTTCCAAGTTCGGTTTCAACTCTCATTGCCCGTGAATCGGAAGAAAATGCTTCTAGTTTCCCTCACGTTAAAGAATTGTTATTAAAACGCTTCAAACTTAGTGCAGAAAAGTTTAGGCAGCTGTTCTTTTCTCATCGAAAGCTTAAAGAGATTACCTGGCGAGATTATTATTTCGAATTACGAGCTTATTTCGAAAATTGGCTCAAGGAGCTTAATGTTACGTCTTTCGAAACCTTACAAAATTTGATCCTAGCTGATCAAATGAAACGGCGTGTTTCCTCCGAGTGTAAGGAACATATGCTAGATGAGTGGGAAAACCTCACTTCTCCAGATATTCTAGCTGAAAAACTGGATGCTTATGAAAATATAAGGTCCACGTTTGCTAAGAGAGATCCTGTTATAGGTAACAGTAAGAAAGAGTATATTCATAGAGAAGGTTTCAAGAAATCGAATACCCCTCACGTTCCAGGTATGTCCAGGCCTAATCTCACAATTGCTAACAGACAAAAAGAAAACGCTATTGCCTGTTACGGGTGTGGAAAACCGGGTTTCATTAAGCGAAAATGTCCGGACTGTTCTTCTGTGGTTAAAAAGGAAAATGTGCAAGCACAGCGACTTCTGCTATATAGTTGTAACTCTGCAACCGTTCCTGCTCCAAATGTGCCTATTACACTCTGCAACAAAAAGGTGTTGGTGTGTGCAGATACAGGGGCAAATCGCTCAATTGCAGGCGAACGCATGCATAAATTGTTTAAAGAAACTGGCATTACCTTGAATCCCAGTACACATGATGTAACGTTGGCCGATGGAATCACTCAGGCTCGAGAAACTCTCTCTGCTATCGTGCCAGTAGAAATTGAAGGAAGAATTTTTTAAACTGAGTTTATTATTTTACCTCATGCAATAGGTAATCGAACACTCTTAGGTATGGATTTCCATGCACAAGGCTAACATAGTTCTAGATACTGCTAAGAGGACATGGTATTTTGGTGATACGCCTAGAAAAAGATACCCATTTGTAGAGGAATTTGACGCAAAAGATGAAATCCCAGTTGCCACAGTCAAGGTTAATCCATACGAGTTACGCAAAGACGAAGGGAAAAATCTAACATCTGAACAAAGGACGCAACTTAATTCTCTTTTGAAAGAGTTTGAGAAGTGTTTCCATCCAGGGGGAGAGACAACACCATACGTAGAGCATCGTATCAACACAGGAGATAGTGCTCCTATCGCAATGCCGCCATATCGGATGACCCCTATCAAGAAAGAAATTCTTAAAAAGGAGATAGATAATCTCTTGGCTCAAGGAACTATAGAAGAATGTGAGTCTCCATATGCTTCACCGGTGGTCCTTGTTCCAAAACCTGATGGTAGCATGAGATTATGCATAGATTATAGGAAAATTAATGCCGTTACCATACCAGACACTTATCCCTTACCGAGAATTGATGATCTTCTTCAAGAAGCCAAACATACTTCCTTCATGTCCACTCTGGACCTTCGATCTGGGTATCACCAAATTAGAGTCTACCCACCAGATCAAGATAAAACTGCCTTTGTTTGTCCATTTGGAACCTACCGATACTTGAAAATGCCTTTCGGACTTCGAAATGCACCTGCCACGTTTCAAAGGTTAATTGACCAATTTAGAAGTGGTTTAAAGGATATCCTTGCTTTGTCATACTTAGATGACATTATTATTTTGTCAGATACATTCGAGAAACACGTCTCTGATCTGAAAGCAGTATTTGAAAGACTTAGAGAATATAAGTTAAACGCCAAACGTGAGAAATGTCATTTTGCTTGTGAAAAAGTTAAATATTTAGGGCATTGGATAACGCCTAGAGGACTAGAAGTAGATCGTGCAAAGGTAGACGCTATAGTTAGAATACCTTCACCAAAAACAGTTAAACAAGTTCAGTCATTCCTCCAAACATGTTCGTGGTATCGACGCTTTATTCCACAGTTTGCTGATATTTCTAGACCCCTCAGCAATCTAACAAAGAAGAAAACGGTTTGGAGATGGGGAGAAACAGAAGAAAATGCCTTCAAAACTTTGAAAGAATGCCTCATAACACCCCCAGTGTTAAAACAAGCTGATGGTACTAAACCATTTATTCTCAGAACAGACGCCAGTAACTATGCTTTGGGGGCGGTGCTTCTCCAAGGAGATGACAAAACGTCTGAACACCCGATTGAATACGCTAGTCGTCTCCTCACCGACGCTGAAAGAAATTATTCAACCACTGAACGAGAAGCACTAGCTGTCATTTGGGCACTTGAGAAGTTTCGCGGCTATGTAGAAGGCCAAAGTGTTACAGTGGCTACTGACCATCAACCATTAAAATGGCTGATGAGCCTAAAGTCTCCTACCGGAAGGTTAGCCCGGTGGTCTCTGCAAGTCCAATCGTATAACTTAAATATTGATTATATTCCAGGAAAATCCAATGTTGTAGCGGACATGTTGTCGCGACCGGTTTGTAGTTCCCAGTTCAACTCTGGTGAAATGTGTCATTTCGTCGGTGTCGATATGCCAACTAGAAGTCCCAGCAGCATTCGTGAATCTCAATTAAGTGATGAAAATTTAAAGAAAATAATTGAATGTTTTGAAAATGATCAAAAAGATGAAAATTTTGTAAATTGGACAGAAAGGGGATACCTTATGAATCAAGGAATATTGTATAGGTATGCACCTGATTCCGACGCCGAAGAGGCTCAACTTGTTATACCTGCCCAAGAGAGACAAAATATTCTACACTTGCATCATGATGTTTCCACTGCTGGACATTATGGTGAAGAGGGAACCTACCAGCGTATAGCCCGAAGATATTATTGGACTGGGATGAAGTCATACATTTCAGATTACGTGAAGAATTGTGCAGAATGTTGTCGTTTCAAGGCAACTAATCAAAAACCTGCAGGACTGTTGAGAACCCCTGCATATGCTCAAAGATTTGAAACTCTTAGTATTGACTTGTTTGGTCCTTTGCCAGAAAGTAAGGGAGGACACAAGTGGATCTTCATAGTAGAGGATTATGCCACAAAGTGGGTAGAGTTGTTTCCTTTAATTTCAGCCACTGCTCGTGAGTGTGCCACTACTTTGATTGAAGAAGTTTTCTTCAGATATGGAATTCCACGAAAGTTAATTAGTGACAATGGTCCACAATTTGTAAGCTCGGTTCTCCAACAAGTGTGTTGTACTCTTGATATTGACCAAGTACTAACTCCTGTGTATCATCCCCAGGCCAATCCCGTCGAACGAAAAAACAGAGACTTGAAGCCTCGCCTTGCCATTCTGGTGGGTGACGCTCACGACACATGGGCAGATAAACTCCCAAGTATCCGTTTCGCTTTAAATTCTGCTAAGTCAGACACTACAGGTCATACAGCAGCGTATCTACAGTTTGGACGTGAAATGCGAACAATTGACGACGTTGTTCACGATTTAAAGGCTGTTATAGACAATGACAATTTTGTTCCAGAGATAACTCCTTACTTGAAACGTCTGTCTAGAATAACAAAAACCATTAAAGAAAGAGTAGAATTGAAGCAAGACTTGCGGAAAGCGTATTATGACAAGAATCGTCGAAAGGCCTATTTCTCTCCAGGTGACAAAGTTTGGGTTATGTTGCATCCCATGAGTAAGGCTGATAAAAAGAAAACCTCCAAGTTTATGCCTAGAAGAGATGGACCGTATCTAATTTTGACCCAGAGATCTCCAGTGGTATATGAGATTGCCAGCATGGACAATCCTGACCAGTCCCTTGGAACTTACCATGTTTCAGCTTTAAAGCCTTTCAAGGGCACGGAATCGTCCCCAGTGGCACCTCTGAGAAAAAGGGGAAGACCACGGAAGCAGACTTCTAGTTCCACCACGAGACGTAGGTCGGAACTAGAGGGGGAGGATGTAACGGCCCGGTATTTAGGCACGTGGCGAAAACCGCGTGGCCCCCTTTTTTCCCTCCCGCTCCAACCGAGTTTTTAGGCTCACCGCTAGAGTTGCGATGATGTTAGTTATGATGTGTGTGATGTATCAGTGTTATCTTCTTGTGTGGTGAAAATAAGAAAATAAATGTGTTTTGTGTTAAAAATGGTGCAGTTCTTGTGTGTCAACCATCACAGGCTTAAAATAATGGCATTAAACGATCGAAAACGGGGGAAGAGGTGGATTTCGAACCTTTTTGAACTCGCTTTGAATTTTTCTAGTCCTAACTCATAAGAATCTAATAGGATGGATCATCTATCTATTCCAGGTCCAACCGCTTCAAAAATCCGAGGACAGACGGACAGATAACTTAGGCTATTATTATATAGGGGATTCTCTTGAAAGTTTTTTCAAACTCTATACCATTCAGAATATGTTATAGAATGGTACCGTGAAAATGGAATTCAAAGTTTCGAAAAAAAGGACAATGCAATTTTTACTTTAATAATTTGTTAAAATTGAAAAATCTTTTAATTTCATCAGAAATATACATACGGGATAAAAACATATAAGAACCGCTCTCACCAAAGTCGTCTAACGGCTGAACACAATTAACATGATTTAGTTAATTGGAAAAATAAAGAACCACGCAAATGGGAATAATTGAAATCTTATGGTGCAACCGTAGTGCGAACGAGATTTGTCACAAGAGAATTTCGCGTTCTAATTAGAGATGTAAAAAACCCGGAATTTTGAAGAGGTGGGAATAAACCCGGAATTTTGGGAACTTTGGGAAGAAATCATTTTAACAATGTTTACATTTATTTTTTCAACAGTGGCTATTTAAGAACTAGCATATTATTTCTAAGAGATTTTTTTTTACTTTTGGCAATATATATATATATATATATATATATATATATTCAAGAAATAATAGCAATGAGCATTTAAATGATTTTATAGTAGTACTTATGTAATTAATTACCCTGTTAGTCTTTTATTAAACACATAACTGGTTGCTTTAATTTTAATTGCTAATGTAACAATTATTACACTATTTTTGATCATTATTTATTATGTAAATTGCTTTATGCTAAACTTTTCTCCTCCTTTTATAATATAGAAATAGATATCTTTTAAATTTAAAACAACAGCTTATTATTTTTTGTAATGCATATATCATTTAAAGGTCACATCAAATGACACATTGTATTTTGTGTCATTCCTACACACACACACACATTATATATATATATATATATATATATATATATATATATATATATACATACATACATACATACATAGGGAGAGATAGAGAGAGAGAGAGATGTTATCCAAGAAAAATAATGATTTATGGGTTTTGTGACACTACAGATTATTGCGTAATATTTATGTAATAATAAAAATATTGGATATTTCTTGAAGGAAAAATATACTCATACTTTCATACTAAACATGATACCTTGCTAAATATAGTTAGTTAATCCCAATTATTCAATTTTTTTTCATGGCATAAAATAGTTATATTTTGTGAAAATATCAACTTTTGAGGTCTACAACAAAGACAGAAAAAAAGGGTGGTTCTCATTGTGTTCTAGGAATTGGCGATTTCAAAATACTTTAAAATTCCCATGTTTTGGAAATTTTCAAAATTCCCTTCCCAAGAAAACCCGATTTTTTTCCCGGGTTTAAACCAGGTCTTTTTTAATGATCACAACTCTAGTCATTATGTGTAGTGTTTGTAAAAGTATATTCTGGTTTAATATGTGTACTTAACATTCTAAATATAAGAAATATTACTAAAAAACGTCTTTCTATCATTGTTATCATAAAACTACAAATAGCGTAATTTCTACAATATTTTGAGGCACTTGAAATTACATTGTTAAGTTTTGACTCTTTTTTAATTTCATTTTTTTTTCTTTCCCAGGATTCCCCCAGAGACAAAGTCTGCTGACATAACCAAAGCCATCGGAGTTATTCTATTTCAATACAGCTACAAGCTGCGACTGTTTTATGTCGGACAGTGATGTGAAACACTTCATGACAGGAAATATAACCAATGCATTACTTACTAAGGCAAGTTCTTTCTGCCGATGCTGATTCCCAACTACCAATTGAAATCCACCTTCGCTCGGATACTGTTTTTGTAGGACGGAAACAGTATAGATCTTTAACCAGATTCCCTCAGATATCCAGAAAACACGCTGTTTTCTACAAATCAGACGATGGCAGCATATTTGTGAAAGATTTAGATAGCACGAACGGAATATATGTCAACAATACTCGAATAGGATCATCTCTGAAACATTTAAAATCGGGAGATGTGATTGGTTTTGGAGTCTCTACCTCTTCAACGGCAGTAGGTTTCGTTTGTGTTTTAGTGAACGAAGACACTGATATTGAAGAGATTGTAAATACGGATGACGATATATCAGGTAAAACTCCAGTAAATCGGGAATTAGATCTTAACTCGTCTTCAGTTGCTTCTCACAATAATAATGTATGTTTACCAGACATTTACGAAGTTCCGAGCTCGTCAGAACATCGGGAAAGGACTGATAAAACGCTGCGCGACGTGGAAAGAGGTGAATCGAGTTCTCAATCAAAAAATAGAGGTGGTTGTTATGATTCAAATGCTTCAGAATCTTCTGACAATGGATCTATTTCACTACCTCAGACAAATATTAAAAAAGTTCAGAAAAAATCTGTTTGTAGGAGGGAAGAACCTATTTCATTACAAGAGTGTTTCGTTCGTTTAGTGAGATGCGATGATAGCAGTTTCCAGTTTCCACCTGGTGTCAAAAATCCGTTCAAGACGGGGCAAATAAAACTACCTTTGCAGGCCACAAAGTTAACAAAACAAAGCGATAGGTCGATGAAAATTATTTCGCATCGTAAGCGAAAGTTGTCCAGAAAATTAAATAGAGACTCCTCAGATGATTCTGACAGTGCACAATCCAAGACACACGGTGCTAGATATTCAGTTTACAATAAACATCGGTTGAAACGGGTCAGAAGATTAAGTACAGATTCGGATGATTCTGACAAATATGCAGGACAAAGTACATCATCCAAGGCACAACATTCGACACATTCAGTTAGTGATAAACATCGGCGGAAACAGTCAAGGAAATTAATTACAGATTCTTCAGATGATTCTGACAAATATGCACGACAAAGTACATCATCCAAGGAACAACATTCGATACATTCAGTTAGCAATAAACATCGGCGGAAACAGTCAAGGAAATTAATTACAGATTCTTCAGATGATTCTGACAAATATGCACGACAAAGTACATCATCCAAGGCACAACATTCGACACATTCAGTTAGCAATAAACATCGGCGGAAACAGTCAAGGAAATTAATTACAGATTCTTCAGATGATTCTGACAAATATGCACGACAAAGTACATCAACCAAGGCACAACATACCACACATTCAGTCAACGATAAACATCGGATGAAGCAATCCAAGAAATTAAGTAATGGCTTTCCACATGGCTCTGAGAAACATGCACGCCAAAATGTGCCATCTGAGGCAAGTCGTAATACATATCTACTTAACAATAAACATTCACAGAAGCAACAAAAATTGAGTTCCGGTTCATCAGGTGATTCTGATAAAGACGCAGGTTTAGTTAACTTTACACATGAGCGGAAGCGACGGAGAAACTCAAGCTCTGTCTCATCAGACTGTTCTGGTAAAATTATGTTTGCAAGAACGTCGGCCATGACAGGTGTTAACGCACATGCATTATCTAGCGATGAAAAGGATCATGATAGTCGGACAAGGTATGACAACCAGGTTAATGGCAAGAGAAGCCCTCTCCCACGTGATCCTGATCTTGAACAATTAAACTGCAAACGTTCTTCGTCGAAGATTAAAGGTGATTCGAAATCTGAAGCCAAATCGGCAAAAATGTGCTACTCTAAACCTGATGTATTTTATGTATCCGATGGTGAAAATTATCTAGACAGGAAGTCATCGCAAGACTGCGTGTTTAGGAAAGAACCCGAGGAGACGGGAAATACCAGTTCCGACTCTGACACCTTCAAAGAGGTTTTCGGAGGAGAGAACAGTTCTGCTCCCAGTCCCAAAACGGTTGTTCAAGAAGGACATTCGGACGGCAAAACCGAATCGATCGAGACCATACTAAAATTTATCCATGAACAAAAGCCACATCACGACTGCGCAGTACGGACAAAAAGGAGTGTCCTCCATCAAGAGGCTCCCGTGTCGAATGCCTTTGGAGAACAATCCTCGGAATACGACAGCGACAGTTCGATCCGTTCGAATGAGAAAGACAGAAGAGATGAAGTCCGAAATTCGAGGCAGACCTCTCCGCCCACAGAAAACACCAAAGGGATCAGGAAATCTGCCGGAAGGACTTTGTTAACTGAACCCAAGCCGCTGAGCTACGTAGCGAGGAAGTTCAGAGGGAGGGACGAAAACTTCGTAGAGAAGAAACCGCAAACACAACCGAGCAGAGGCAAAACATCTCGTTCCGAATCTAAAAGTTCGAAAGTCGACGACTACTATCCTCCGCCTTCCACAAAAAAAAGGATAAGCCATTTAGCGAGTAAAGCCTCTACGCTCAGTTATAACAATTCGAATTTAGCCCCAAAAGATTCCTCCCATCCCTCTCAGCCTAACCCTGTAGCAGACGTGGTAAAGAATAGAGTCAGCATCGAAAGTACAGAGTCTTCTCAGAGAAATCTTTCAGCCGAAAACATTGCCTCGCGCCCTCTTCCAACCAAATATGCTGTCACTGACCACAAACGTATGTCAATTGAGGCTACTGTTGACGACCACCTCACGTTTTCGGCTCGCCGAGAAGGTTCGAACGGCGTCCTGAGACAACTCCTGCAGATGAACACCTCCTGGCTGGATGAACAGGCTGTTATCCGTGAGCCACCTCCAGATGTTTCACGTGGGGCGGCGGAACTGCCCTTCTCCTTCGACTCCCACGAGTCCTACACGGCAATGTTCCGCCCTCTCATCCTACTCGAAATCTGGGAGCGGCTTTTCACCGAATGGAGGGAGATGGAGGTGGACGGAGAGCGGAACTGCAAGTTCCATTTCGCGGTGTTGGGACACAATGAACGAGGGGGTTGTGTGGAACTGGAATGCGAGTCTGTGTTAGAGGACGGCCGTCGAGGGCCCCGCGTAGGAGACATAGCCGTGCTGATAGTAAAGGAAGGACCGCCCCACAACCAGTGCACTCCCCTCTTTGGGTACATTCTGGGGCACAGTGTGAAGCTGCTGGGACCATATGACGTTCTCGAAAACACCCCTTGGAAACATCTGTCTGAAGACGGGAAGTCCAGCGGCGACGTTCTGAAGCGTTGGGTGTTCCGTGCATGCGTCAAGAGGAAAAGGGAGGCGTCCTCCTTCGACCACCAAAGCCTCATGAAGGGTTACAATTTGGGCTGCGTGCGCAACCTACTAGACTGTACGGATGCCTTCATTTCCATCCGGGACTCTCCACTCCTCGACACGTTACTCCGGCCAGCGCAGTACACGCTGCCTACCTCCCAACGCCGACCGTCGGTCAGCCAAGACAACCTCTCCTACACCTCGGAACAAGAGGAATTCATCCGGACTGTTTCCGACATCGTCGTGCGCGGGGCAGTGGAACCCGAAGTATTCCTCCTGGGGGGCGTCCCGGGCACCGGAAAGACCCACGTGATTGTGGGGTTGATAGAGAGGCTGTTGTACCGTCGGAGTGCTGGCGACATCCGGGTTCTAGTCGCTGCGCCCAGTGATACAGCCGTAGACGAGATAGGTCGCCGCCTCATCAAGCTCGCCCGGCACTACGCGAAGACCTCCGTCAGGTTCGTCCGAGTGGGGCACGAGAGCCAGGTGGACCGACAGATGGTGCCGTACTGCGCCAGCAAGATGGTGAGGGGAGTGTCGGTGGACGTGGCGGAGGTTCTGCGCCGAAGTTCCATCGTTTTGTCGACGTTGTCTGGCATCTGCGCCGCCCATCAGCTTCGACCTTCCCTCTGCATCGTGGATGACGCGTCACAGTGTACGGAACCCGAAGCTCTGCAGGCAGTGGCGACCGGCACGGCACTGCTCGTGCTGGCAGGAGATCCTCAACAGCGTTCTTTACGCGTCTTGTCTCGGAAGGCGCGTATCTGCGGACTCGACCGCTCCCTCTTCGAACGGATCATGCGGTCGCGCCCTGCCCACTTCCTCTGCGAACAGTTCCGCATGCACTCGGAAATCGCCCGATATCCTTGCCCCTCCTCATTTACTTCGCCGCGTCGACCCAACGACCGCATCAGTCCTCTACGCCCCTACCTCGTGCTCGACCTGCCGAGCGACGAGGACTCCCGTGCGGTCGCGATCGTGTGTGAGTTTGTGTGCAAGATCGACAGCCTAGCTGCCGTCGCCGCCCTGGTTTCGCCCTCTTCGCGTCGCGTGCGCTTCCGCACAGAGGCCACGCCCTTGCTGCGCCGTCACGCGCGGCGCGTTGAAGTGCGCGGCCCTGAAGGCTTCCTCGGTCGCGAGAAGGATGTGGTGGTGCTGTGGGCGGAGCTTCCCTGCCCCCTGCGCCTCCGAGCCGCTATCACGCGTGCCCGCCGTTGCCTTATCATCTGTGTAGCCGCCCAGAAGGTGACGCGCGCGAACCCCTTCTGGGCGAAACTTGTGCAGAATGCCGAGGAAAGGGGCCTCCTGTGTACCGCTCCGCCCAATCCGGAGAACCTCGAAAAGGTTCTGCAACGACGACTTCTTCTCAAGCCGAGGTGATAGGGCACACTTTGACTTCTGCTAGACATTCTGTGCTGAGTTGTACCACCTGTATGTGTACGAATGGCTTTTGTAGTCGCCGTTTTGTAACTCGATCCTTTTTTACCCTACTCTGTCTGTAACAGTTGTGCGTAATCTATGGAATAATTCCAACTGATGAAGTACCTGCAATTTAATTTTTAAAAATAAAGAACTGTAAATAATTGCTGAAATAAAAAAAATCGAATTTTGTAAGTGTGTGGTTTCTTTCCCAATGCCACGAATATTGCATTAAATAATTGATGGAAAATTGGTCGGCATCGACATCCAAAAATTAAGTACGAAAAAGTTCTAAAACTTGAGTCTAACAGCAATGCAGTGGACGGATAAATTAATGCCATGTGTGAAAATAGGATTTATATACAACTTCACTTACAGTTTGAATTTTTACCAAAATTTTATTTTAATATTATATACTATCATATAGCCCGTCATATGACGGGATCAGTAAAATTTTTAATTTTCCAGAATTGTAAAGTACCCTATGAGGCTTGTAAAAAAATGGTTTGTTTTTTGGCTGAGAATTATTTTTAACAAAATATTACCTTAAGAAAATTATTTACGTAATATCTAAGTTTAGTGATAAAACGTACGGAAATAATGCAGAAGATATTTAAATAATCTAAAATAAATGATTCAATGAGATGGTTAAAGGAATGACGTCATAATGCTAGAAAATTTGTTATTTTTACCTATTTATTATGGGATAAATAGATACATTTTATAGCCTGCTCATAAAATGGGGCTTGATAAATAATGGTAATACGTGAATTTAATAAAATAAAAATAATAAAAGTTTGAAAAATGGTAAAAATTTATTTTAAAAATAATAAAACAACTTTAGGAATAAGAATTCAAAAGAAAAAGCAGAAATTATTAAATTAATTAAACATTTAGAAAAATTCGACTTCGTCGGGGGCAGAACCAGCAACCCGAGAAGTACGACGATCAATGGGCAGACACTCTACCCCATGTGCCAGCTTACACGAGTTGGATGAAATGGTTAGAATATATAAGCGTCAAGTAAAAACAGTCCAGAAATTTAAATATTGCTCTCCACCCTCGCCATCCTATCAATAATGAATTTAGTATAGAATAAGAGGGATAATAAGGCTTGAAATAATATCATTAAACGCTCGAAAAGGAGGGGATGAAGTGGATTTCGAACTCGCTTTGAATTTTATTAACCCTACCTCAAAAAAAATCAAATATGGATGTCTGTATCCATTCCAGGTACAACCGCTTCATAAATTCGCGGACAGACAACTTAGGCTTTTATTATATAGGGGATAGAATTGTGTTATTTCAGAATAGGGTATTCTGGTGATTTTGGTTAAGTTACTGGCGCTGTTTACTAAACAAAAATACATACCTCAATTCCACTTTTACTTTTGACTTCCGAACGAGGTACAGAAATAACAGAACATATATTTTGTTATTCCAACAGAACAGGGTATCCATTGGTATTTTTTGCCACTTTTATTAAACCAATTTAATAGTTATATACTTTTACTTAATTAACCGAAACTAATTACATACCGAAACTGGACATTGATATTTATGAGAAATTTATTTCTCAGCAACTTACAAATCCAATAGCCCCTTATTATTAAAACGAAAGACTTGACATCAGAACAGGATTCCCCCGCCAACTTGGCGATAAAACTCTAAGCATGGTACCCTAATATCGTCTCCTGATCTCGCCGTTTCCAAACAATCTGTATCTATACTTTGTTTTATATTATAGAGGTATCCTTCTGCTCTTATATATTAAACTAGCATATAGCCCATCATATGACGGGATTAGTAAAATTTTTAGTATTCCAAAACTGTTAAGTACCCTATGAGGCAGGTAATAAAGGATTTGTTTTTTGGCTGAGAACTATCTGGTTCACTCTCAATAATTTATTTATCGTCATACTCCTCTAATCTCCCGATCCTGTGAATGCAGTTTAGAATCACGTTGAATTCATTTAGTCAAACCGTGTGGTTATGCATAATAAACAAACACACAAAAGAAAAACACTTCTTAATTAAAAATATATATAAATTAAAAGTTAGATATTTATGAGTCTGTGAAATAGACTCCTAGACATATATGAAAAGAATTTCTTGTTAATACCGGTAATAAAATTTTCATTGCAACAAAAAATAATGGATGATTAAATTTTAAATGATCACATATGTACCTAATCTATTATTTAAGCCATATATAAAAGAATATCAATTACGTAATACCTAAGTTCAGTGATAAAAGATATTAAAATAGTGTAGACGATATTTAAATAGTTTAAAATATGAAATGATTAAATGAGATGTTTAAAGGAATGACGTCACAATGCTAGAAAAGATTGTTATTTTTACCTCTTTATTAAGTGATAAATGGATAAATTTAATCGCCTGCTCTTAACCGGGGAAAATAGGGCTCGAAATAATGGCATTAAACTCTCGAAAAGGAGGGAAGGGTTGGATTTCGAACGTTTTAAAGACGACAGTATTTTTTGCTGTGATATGAAGCCTATTTATACAAAGTTATTTTAGAATCGGATCGATAGTTTAGGAGAAGATAAACTTTATTCGCTTTGAATGGATGCCTCTATCCATTCCAGGTCCAACCGCTTCATAAATTGGAGGACAGACTTACAAATAACTTAGGCTATTATTATACTGTGGATAAGGGATGATTTATTGGACAAGAAGGAATCGAGAGAAAAAATTTAGATTGACATGCTTAGAGTTTTATCGCCAAGTTCGCAGGGGTACCCTTTTCTGATGTCACACAATATAAAATATACACTTACTGTAATTAAAAGTTAGCCATAAGGGTTCAATATATCTATTTTTTTTTAAGATTAAGCGCATTTAATATAAAGAAAATGGTTGTACAAGAAGGTTGCTGAATTACGCGTATGGACTTTATTTACTTACCCGAATTGTTTTATGCGCTACGAGCTAGCACAAGGGTCGACTAACTTGAGAGAGAGTGTAACCAAATTGTAAATTAAACAAGATAATGAACGTTTCAGAGATCCATTTATATGCGTTAAATGCTATTGCTACAATTCATAGAGGCAGAAGACTGGATAGCCATAAACGCGTATACAAAGAATTACCATATGGCTTGCAGTCTGGGTCTGTCAAGCCCTTAGCTAGCAGGTCAGAAGTTGGCGACGAAAAAGTAAATTGAGCCCTGAAGATTTTTGGCGACTTTATGTATACCATTATTTACACTACTTCGCAGTAACGTCAATTATCAGTTCCATAGCCACGATAAATTTTGTTAACAAAGGTAACATACTGTTTATTCAACAAAAGTCAATAGTTTCCTTTCTAGAAAATAATATTTTTGTCTGTTCCTGCTGTTGACTTTACGCATTGTGTCAATATTTTATGCTGGTCTAAAAACAAAATATCATAATTAATTAGAGTTTAGTTAATTTTTAGACAATTGAAATAGTACCTTTCATTCTTTTATGGATGAATTGTTCATAAAGTTAATTCAATAAGTATTTAAAGTATTTACTTCCTTACGGAAATAAACTAGTAATAGAGAAAGTGCATGTTTGTAAACAAATAAGAGTGCTGACTACAACTCAACTTTTCGTTGGCAAAACATTGCTTGCTTTCATTGTATCTTATGAGCTTCGATATGGATCACGTATATAATTAAACTAAATTTTATTTAACGAAAGGGGAAGTAAACATCAGAAACTGGACAAGTAATTCAAAATAGTTTCTTTAGCACTTACAAAATTATATATATATATTTTATTTAAACACTTTACACAGTACTATTAAGTATCATAATCAAAATATAACTACTTTATTATGTTAACAGGTACAATAAACTATTACATAAATAGGAATTTAATAAAAAAATGCACAACCTGATCGTTTTAAGGACAAAAAATAATTACATTTATAGGTACAGTATTTCTCTCAAAAGCATAGAAAATACATCAGAAATATGAAAAAAACTTAATAATAATAAAAAATTCTTAGAGCATAATAACTTTTTATAGTCCATTACACTACAGTAAGGATAACGTTTTATTACTATTCTGAAAATGTTTGCCGCAAATTCTCGAAGAAGAACTTGGAGTCTAGTCTTGCCTTTTCAAAGCTTTTGCATTCGCAATGTAGTATCTTTACGAAAGCAATAAAATCCAATATTTTTACCTTTTTTGAAACTCTTAGTACAGCCATACATACAACAGCTTGTTACCATTTTTAGATAATTGACAAAATTAAAACCTCAATAACAAGCAATGAAATTCAAATGTTTTGCCAACGAGGAAGTTAAGCTGCAATTTTTGCTGCCCCTGATGTCATGCGCTCATTCTCTATAGAAACATTAGGTATCATATCTATCATAGCATTAGTTTTTTAGTACATCTCAACTCCAATCAGCTGCCAAATCTTTTCGTGTTGTGTTCGTCGGCGGATTTCTTACAATTTCATTACTCTGGCGTGCGATAAATTCTGTTATCTTTTAAAAATTATTTGCCACAATCATATATATTTATTGTGAAATATTGCATTTTTTACTTATTTAATATGGAGGATACAGCTAGTACAACAACATCAGTTGATGATAAAACAGAAGACTATGGAGACTCACCTACCAGGGATGCATTAGCTGACGGACTAATGGAAATGTTGAGGCCTTCTGTTGAACAACTCGATGATCATGTTCGACAAACGTTGTTAGTATTTGATAAGAAATCAGCATATCTTATTTCTTAACTATTGTTTAATTGTCTTAAGGGAACAGGGATATTCCAAATGACGAAATGCGACTAAACCAAAAAATGATTTTTTTAGTTCCAAAGTTTCAAGTTAGGCGCATTCTTTATTACCAAAAGAAATATTTCAAATAATATCAATATTTTACTGCATTAAAAGCTTTTTTTTATAGTTATAAACTTTTATTTTAAAGCTAATGTATACACTCATTTTAATTCTTATTCTTACTCTTAATTTAAAATTATTTTTTTCAGTTGCTAAAGCATCGTATTAAATGAAAAAATAAAATAATTCGTTAGTGTGATGATCACTAAGAACATTTTTAAGAAATGTTGGGTGACTCAAATTTTATCATATAGTTTCATATTTAAATCAAAAGTTCTTTTGTACAGTCTTAAATGTTCATGTAACAACATTATATATTCTCATTATACAAACATCCATAAAAATTTAAACACTCAGATCCAGCATTCCTTGTTCCCTTAAAAATTTTATATAATTTATTTTATCCTCAAACTTAAATGTGAAAATTTTTCACCTATTTAGAACAAAAAAATTATAGTAGTAAAGAACAATTATTATTTGATAGGGCACTCTGCCACACTGTGGTAGATAAATGGATATAGCAGCGAAAAAAAAAATATTTAAATGTATACATTTTAAATTGTAACCTGTTTTTTGAACCAAATGTCAAAACTTTTTTTAATATAAATATATGCTTTTTATTAAATTTTCACTTTCATAACTGTTGAAATGGTTATTTAAACATTAATTTTTACATAAACTTCATGTTAGTATTTTATACTTATATGATTAATTTTTTAACAATGTGTTTAGTGATGCACTTATGTATTATCACAGTTTATCTAAACATAGAAATTTTCTTTTATAGATTGAGTCAAAAAGCATTAAGACAGCAAATTGAAAGCTTATCAGAAGGTATAAAAGAACATTTAGTTACTAGTTTTAAAATTTTTTTCCTACTTATTTCATTTTGTTACTATAGTGCACTCTGCTTAATGTGATAAGTTTGGGACACCGTGATTTCGATAATAATAAATGATATGCATGGATCCACTAAACTACAGATTTAAAAAAAATGCATTGAATTGTTTAATTCTATTTTTACTTGTCATTTGGCTGAAGTTACTGAGTTTAGTATTTATGTATTGTCCTATTGACCCTATTGCCAAAATTTGTTCGCCAAGGAAATTTAAAGCAAGAAAGCTTAATGGGTGGGTTAATGTATATTATTCTGGTTTTTTCTTAAATGGTAGATTAAAATTTTATTAATATAATAATTAATTTTTAATAAAAATTAGTTATGATTTTTGCACAAAATATAAGTTTATCTCTAGGGATATTGTATATAAACATTATAGGGTTATATTTAGCTATTATTCATGGTCACCTAGAAAATACTAAAGTACCCTGAATTCAAATTGGAAACATTTTGATTGAAAAATGACTATAGGATTAAACTTAGGTATGTAGATAAAAAATTTATTTTTATGTATGTGAGTTTATTAACACTTATAAAGTAAGTTTATAGTTTTTTATGATAAAATTCCTGTCATTTCTCTAAAAGCATTTATTTTATTTGTATGTACATCAGAAGTTTTATTGATGTATATTTTAACGAAGCTTTTTAAAGTCATAGAAAATGATCTGCCAAATTAGGGAAAGTCATGGATTAGAAAAATTTGATTTGGGCAGATACCTTGGATATGCAAAATGAGATAAATGTATCCCTCCCCCTTTAATTTCCACATACTAAATTTCAAAGCAAATGAAAAAACACACCTTTTATTTATGTACTGTATATTATCATTTAAAGTATAAGGATTGTATACTTAATTTTAAAAAATTGATCCATGGTTGACTGTCTACAATTTTTTTTAAGAAGCTCATGGATAAATTGTTCGTAATCACAATTAACCTGTCATAACAATTTAGAAATTCAATCTTTTTGTTTTAACGTTAAATCGTTTTGCTTTCTGGCTTCCCTATCAATAAGCTGTATGTAAGCTAGCAAGGCATAAAATGTGAATATGCTCCTTCTCGGGGTACAGATGCATTATAGCCGCCGGGTTTTTTTCTCGCCAAATTTGGCGATTTTTGGGGCGATGACTAGGTTGCTGTATATGCCCTAACTTTGATAGGGGAATATGGAAGCTATTGGTGCACGTGATTTTTGACGTCATTACCCGGCTATCTATGCAAATTTTCTGTTCTATATTCTTTTCGTTCCAGACTTGGATTAGTAGGGTGTCTCGTAGGTAGGTAAGTTATTTTTGGTATATTTGTAGCATTGTGAAGAAATATCAGGAAATTCTTAGACCTGAGGTTGGATTTGCATTTTATTCAAAACGGCACGTTTGTGGGGATGATGGAATTCCGAATTTGAGTTTTTTTTATGTATTTGGTTAGTGAGATTTAGTTATGACAAGTGAAGTTATTTCGGTTTTGAAATTGTTAAAAAATATCAAAATATTCCAAATCAAACAAGATGCTTTGGTTTGGAACATTTTGTTTTTGCTCTTATCATTTTCTGGGATTTAGTTAATTTAGTTGTGACAAGTGAAGTTATTTCGGTTTTGAAATTGTTAAAAAGTATCAAAATATTCTAAACCAAACAAGATGCTTTGGTTTGGAACATTTTGTTTTTGTTCTTATCATTTTCTGGGATTTAGTTACAACGGGTGCAGTTATTTCGGTTTTGAAATAGTTAAAATGTATCAGGATATTCTAAGTTAATTGGTTTGGAACATTTTTATTTTGTTCTTTGCACAAGGGGGAGGGTTGAGGGGGGGAACCCCACCCCCCTCACATGTTAGATTCTTCATAATATTAGTGCTTATTAAAATCATATATATTGGGTTTACTCTGTTGACACATATCATAAATATTACTAATCTGTTATTTATTTTTTAAAAAACGTAAAAAATGATTATTATGCTAATTTTATTTTAATAATACTTTAAATTGTTAATATGTTGTTTCCTTTTAAAGTTTAGTTTTGTTAATGTTGTGTTTCAAATATGCCACGTGACCGTCGCCATGTTTTTTTTTTTTTTCTTCTTTTTTTTTGTGTGTGTGTGTGGTGATCTTTCAGAAAACATGCACCGCCGCCATGTTTTTCTACTTGGCGACTTTTCAAATCATGCGTTTTTCTGTTGGTCGCCAAAAAAAAACATGGCGGACGGGACCGGCGCCTATAATGCATCTGTTCCCTTCTCAGTTCTGATAATAATATGTTGCCTTCTGCTTATCAGGCGTCCATTGACCATCAGCAAGGTGTGCTTATTTCTGAAAAATTCCAGGAGTGTGTATGTCCCTCTCCTTTGTTCATTCCCCATTTCCCTAGGTTGAAGATGAGAATTCTTGTAAATCAAACAACAAAAAGAATGGGTTCCTTCTGAATATATTGTGAATATTCCATTGCCAGTTAAAATGAGGTTCGAAAACGTATCCCATTAACTGATGTACCGATCCCATAAAGTGATCCTTTTAACATACAAATAAATAGAGAAAATCGGGACCCAGTGATGTCGATAACAATAAACGATTGAAAACATTAACCGTGGTCACATTAAGCAGAGTCCACTGTACTTAAATAATTGCATTATATTTTATTAATTTAAATCATTTTAAATACAATACTATTATGTTTATCTGCATTTCTTCCTTCTATAGCTCTACAGCCCTTTATAGGCCCTGGCTTGTACCACAATTACATTCCAAACAGCTGTCTGTTTTGACTTTTCCTTCCATCCATATATTTTCATTGTTTCCACATCATTAATGTTCAAACATTATAAGTACCAATTCGTAATCCCATATTATGTTTGCCTGATTTTGGTCCAAGTCGTCTTCTAAAAAGTTATCTGGAATTTCTCTGTTTGACTTCTGTAACAAGGGTTTCTTTTTCTGGGGCAAGAGTGTTTGCCCTGCACACTACCCCAAACCTGGAGGACTAGTACCCTGATATAATCCCCAAGGGCAGGGTACTCAGCTATCCTGTCAGCCATGGTTGGCATGATTTAAATGGCATCAAATTATAATGATCCATGACTTAAATCAACTTAAAATCAGTTGATTTTTTTGAAAGAATCATTGACTTAAATAATTTTTTTTTTCACTTCTTTTAAAACCTATATTCCAAAGATAGGAGAATTAGGAATCAGTCAGTACAGTCATACCAATAAGAAAATAAGTGTAAATAGATAGCATGTGCTTTTCAAGAATTTAAGGGTTGTTATCAGAAAGTATATAGTAGGGGTAATACGATTGATTAGGACTGGTGGAATTCATTTTATGTCATGGGAGGTAAAGTGAGTATTACAGAACTTGAAATCCAGTTTGTCTAACCAATAATGACAGCCGTGGCTTCATGTGCTAGAGTAGAAACACAGTTTCCTTCTTTTGGTATTGTTCAGTCAGAACAGATATGATATCTACGCTCTTCCGACCACCATGTATTTTTCTTGGCAATCTTGGCAAAAAAAAACCCATTTTTGAAAGTCACCAAACAAAAATGGCGGTTTCTGAAAGATCACCCAGAAAAAAACATGGACGCCAACACATGGCTTTTAAGAAACCCTGTATAAAAATGGCAGCAGAAATGGCACTTTCTAAAAGATTAAAATCTTTTATTCTTGAGGGGGGAAACCCCCATATTAATTAGAACAAATATAAAGAAACACACACATTTAAAAAAAATTATGAAACACTGAAAAATTATCTAAAAAACAATTTTTTTTTTTAATTTTGAGGGGGAGAAACCCCCCTTAACCTTCCGTATTGTTACAACAAATATTAAAAAAAAGCATACGCGCATTTTAAGAAAAATTAAAAAAAATAAATTAATTACCAAATATATTAATTTTTTGGGGGGGAAAACCCCCCTCAACCCCCCTCATAATGTTGCAACAATTATAAAAAAACATACACATATTTTGAAATGCACAAGAAATTATGAAACATTGAAAAATTATGATTTCTAACCCATAATGCACAAAATACCTAAATGAATATACCTAAATACCTAAAAAAATGAATATACCTATATACCAAAATACCTAAAAAAATGGTACAACTTGACCATGCGGGCACTCCAGTCAGACCAGCACATAGAGTTACGCGAAATAACTCTCTAGAGAACTAATAATTCCAAAAAGATGCCAGTTGGTCAAGAAACGTTAAAAAAAAAGAAAAGAGAAAAAAATTAAAAGAAATTAATTCGTGTTACTGCATGTACAGTACTGCGAAAGAACTCTATAGAGGAGAAATAATTCCAAAAAGGCGCCAGTTGGTCACGTGCACCAATGGGGGATTAAAGAATGAACCAGGTTGCCACTATAAAGATCCAATGTCAGGGAAGTAAAAGATAAACAGTCATCGCCCAGCAAAACGTCCGAAAAAGTCTCCAAATTTTGCGACAAAAGCCGGAGCGTAGATATCGAATCTGTACCATTCAGTTTAGCCTTCATAACCAATTAGGAGTGGATAAAGGAACAAAGCTAGTGTTTTTATTGAAACAATTAAATCCATAATTCGGTGCTTAAAAAATATTGAAATAATTGTGATTTGTTTTTTTTTGAATAAATAGTTTGCATTAAAATAATATTTAACTTGTTCTTTAAATTTACATCTTATTCAGTATGCACTATCCAATTACAAAAAAATGGAATGTATTTAGATTAAAATTTATGTATTTAATTTTAAGTAATCAGTGTGTAGAATATACTACATAGATAAGATGGTACTTCTTATAACAAACTATTCTATGTATATTGCAAAAACAACAATTAAAATTGGTATTCAGAAAAAAATCAAAGAAATCATATTTAAATCAAAATACTCTGACTTTTATGATTTAAAAAAAAAAAAATCATGATTTTTTTTCCGACTCTGCTGTCTGCGACTGAGCACCTATTTTAATCACCTCTTTCAGCATGCTTAGGCTACATTGGGATGATTCTTATCTCCCAATCACCGCATGGGGCTATCAGCATTTCTACTTTCTTTTTTGTACTACCTGATGTAGGGAATTCAGTAACAAGTAACATATTTTCAATACAAGTATAATTGTATAAGGGAATATTTATATTAAAAATTAATTATGTTATATTTAATTGATGTATGTTGAGCACCCATAACCTCTGGTTCTTATTTTATGAAAGCTTCTCAAACGATTTATCTAAATCCAGTTCCCACGGTCCTTAAAAGTCCTTAAGAACTCCTTAATTTTTGCTTTCATTTTTAAGGGCCCTTAAAACTACTTCATTTTCGTCAAAGGTCCTTAAAAACTCCTTAATTTTTAAATTATAATGCAATCAATTTCTCTATCGATGAGATCCGCAGTCGTTATGTGTTTTCTTATATGACAAATAAATAATTTTTCTTATACTTAAAAGGTTTAGAGTATAAACTCGTCTGCCCTTTCCTAATAGTTAACAGTCATGCAGATTTTAATTAAACGAAGCATGGAGGTTGGGGGTTTATAGATATTTCAGTTACTTCTGGAATTTTAATTTTCCTTGCATGCTTTCTTCTTTCCCAAGCAACATCGGTTATAATCAGCTGGTATATATCTCTCTCTCTCTCTCTCTCTCTCTCTCTATATATATATATATATATATATATATATATATATATCAGTCATTTTTAAACCCTCAGAAAGTAACATTGTTTTTATTCACAATTTAATTTTTAGTTTGATCACTCCAAAAACTTTAGACGAACATTTTTCAAAATTCAGTCTTGTCAAATAGATTTATCTTACATTAATTTTTAGACCTTTTTAAAAAATTAATTCTGAAATATTGAAGAGCATTTATTGAACATGCCTTGTCTGGTTCATAATAATTATGTTTCTCACGAGATACGGTTTATGTCTTTATGTCGTGTATTTCAAATAGGTCCTTATAAAAAGTTACTTTGGTCCTTAAAAAGTCCTTTTGTTCTGGAAAAAGAGTAGAAACCTTTTATATTAGACATTATGATTTTCTTATAGCTTTTCACACAATTTCTCTTTCATGTGCTGTTTTAAGATTTTTACTTTTCAGTGCATCTTACTCTTTTTTTTTCATCATGTGATCATTTAAGAAAATTGGTAAGAAACCAATGAAGCTGCCAATCCAAATACTGAATGTGAAATGAGTAAACTTTAAAGTGCTGTAAAGAAATTTATAAAAAAAAAAAAAAAAAATATTATGAAGCTTTTTTCAATTGTTACATCCAAATCCTTTGTTATTTAACCATACAACTTCAATCCCATCATTATTTTCCTTACCTAGACCTGTTCCAAATAAGCGATAATATAAATATGTCTAGTTTCATAAATTTGAAGTTTGTTGCATAATTTTATAATGTTTGTATTTCTGTTCTATTATCTTTATTTTAATAACATAGTTGTTGGAATGGAACTTCGCTATTAAGTGTACCTGTAATAACATTCTCAGAGAATAACTATTTACTGAGCTATAAAACAAAATATAAACATTATTCTCAAACATTATTAATACCTGTTGCTTTTTAGTGCAGTGAACACATTTAAGAAGTCTACTTTACATTATTGATCACAATAACATGTTTAATTGAGGAAATTATTTTTACAGTATATGCATGAAAGATATTGCATCATAATTCCAAATTTGAACAAAATAGGTTTCTTAAAACCATTTTTAAAAATGTGCGTTTTAGTTTTAATGTATGTAGTAATTACTTAGAAATATAGATGTTTCATCAAGGTTCACTGACAATATTTGCCTTGTTTTGTTTTTCTTTTTTAAAACCTTAAATTTTTAATCTTAAGTTGCTTATAGTCAAAACTATTGTTTAGAAAGGTTTGAAATGTTCTGTAGAACATCGTGACTGGTGCATGGATCAGTGGAAGAGAGTTGCCTGGTCAGATGAATCACGTCGATGGCCTTGTCAGGATATGCCACCTTCCAGGTAAACAGTTGCTTCCTCAATGTATAGTAAGTCATACACAGGTGTGGTGGCAGTATTATGCTTTGCTGGACGTTCTCTTGGTCGTCTCTGGAACCCATGGTTGTGGTAGAACAGACTATGAATGCTACAGGGTATCTGAACATCACTGTGGACCAGTTGCACCCTTACATGGCCTCTGTTTTTCCAGCTGGAATTGGAATGCTCTAATAGGACAATGCCCCATGTCATAAGGCTAAAATAGTGTTGGAGGGGTTCCAGGAACATGCTGCTGAATTCCAGTTAATGTCCTGACTGCCTAACTTGCTGGATCTCAATCCGATAGAACACATTTGGGATGTCATGGGACGGCATCTCAGAGTTCAAAGACCACCCATTCGCAATATCTCAGATTTGCGTAACCGTTGCTTAAACATTGTTAACTTTATATTGTCTATTTTTGTTTCCACCACACACTGATTAACATCTATATTAACCCATATTGTACCACACCAACTAAATATTCCTGTAAGTTATTAAAACTTAATCTATATCATTAATATGGTGTAACTAAGTATATAAAACCAAAATTTTGAAAAAATATTTTTAATTTTTTATGTAATTGGCTGTCCTATAAATAGGACAACGAACCAATACACTACCTAAAGCTTAACAAATATCACTTACATTGCATTAGGCTGATTCATAGATCAAATTTGGGGAAAACTTAAGTCCAACATTACGTTTTAAGTATATTGTTGTTGGTTTTCCCTTGCAGTTATAGAACTGGCAGTAAGAGAGTAAGTTTATCTTGCAAACTCCAGTTTTTCTGCATAGAATAGACATCTATTTACCCCTTGTTGTGTCCAGGTGTGTGAGCAGGTGTTTGCACTGGTTTTCATTGAAAGATAAGAAAAGAATGTGTGCTATCAATGCAATATCGAATTCATGGAAAAATAATCGGAATATGACCGTCGTCTTAATTTTAGGGCACCTTTTTTATACTTACAAATTACACGTGTAAAATATATTTTTCAACAAAAGCCTTCAACTACATTATTAGCTCTGTTTTTAAACTAAAAGTAACATCCACAATGTTTGAAAAATAATGATAATAAATATAAAATTAAAGATTAAAAAATGACAATTTTTAAGAAGTTGCTGAAAATAAATTTTACAATAAAATATAATTTGATTTCTTACTTTTGTTTTTGTTACTATGCTAAAGTGTGTCTATCTTAAAGGTGTTAAAATAAAATCCACTCAGAAAATATTTATAACTTTATTATTAAATGGAATTTTATTTGCTGTCCTGTTTATAGGACAGCGGTCCAATATGGGTTAAAGTAACCGTCAGTTTAGTTTCAATTTAACTAGCACTTTATAACTTTTTCCTTATATTCTGTGAAGAAGCCCTCACGGCATGCTAGTTTATTTTATGGACTGTATTTCACAGCCAGTTGAATATATATATATATATATATATATATATATATATATATATATAAGGCAAGTCGCTTGTTATGTTGGTGTGTGGTGGTATTTTTTTTTTTTTTTTTTTTACGATGAATGAGCTGTCTCGTTTCTTGATATGTTTTATGTTTATTGAAGATGCCTTTTTTTTTTTTTTTTTTTTTTTTTTTGTTAAACTTAATATGTTTTTAAGAAGTGTTTTTTGTTTAATTAAGTGATTATATTTGATAATAAAGTCAGTTAACATCACATGTGAATTCATCATCATTTATTTTTGCAAGATTTTTATCGATGTGTTGGGATGGTTCAAAAGGAATCGGGAACTATGTCAAGTATCTTCCTCGTTATAAAATGTTTACAAACATATGGTGCAATCTGTCTCTGACCATCTACCAAGGCCTTATGGCATCCATGCCAAAAGGATTGAAGCTGTATTGCACGCCAAAGGTGGGCCAACTTGTTACTGACAGGTGGTTTTGGCTCTTGAGTGTTATGTTGGAGTGAATAAAAAAATTAGTTTAAAATTTCACCTCCAGAGGGCAGTTTTTGATGACATTTAGTCAACATTTACTCCAGTTAAAAAATGTAATTACAACATGTTCAACATGACAGCTGTCATTTTCAGCTACCATTTTGTCTCCAAAGACAAAAGTCACATGGGTTAAATTTTTAAGCAATATGGAGCACCTCTATACATTCTTGTTAAGAATGTTCTCAAAAATCACATTACAGAAAAATGTGTTATCAGCTGCCACTTTCCAAATGTAAGGGCCACCTTTATCTCCAGACCTCTGGTGGTAAATATTTTTACTTATATTTTTTATTTACTCAAATTCCCATCCCATTATTATGTCCTGCACAACATTTCATAACTTTCTAAACAATAGTTCCAACTGTAGTTAACTTTAAAAAGTTTAATTATGAACACCATTTATATTACATTTTGTAAATGTAATGTATTTTGATTATCAAAAAAATTTAAATTTCTTTTTATTTATTTTAGAACTGAGACAGATTTCTGAAACCTACAATTCCATGTTCGATCTGGATGTTTATGTTAAGAAATTAATGAATGCCAAGCGTCGTGTGATGTTAGTGAATAACATTTTACAGAATGCTCAGGTTTGTATACAATATTTGTTGGTGCAAAAGCTCTTTGATAAAATTGTTAATTACATGTATTTTTCATTTTGTGAATTTTAATATTAAGCCTGCATTAGTTTCTTATTTAATAAAATTGTTAGTTGATAGTAATGAATTACTACCAACTAGCAGTTGTGTTCTATAGTTAAGGCTTAAATTGCTGTCAAAATAATCTTGACATTATGATTATCTTAAAGTTTTGACTTCCTGAGTCCAAAAATGCTGTTTTACATTATCGTACATGTAATGTAATGAAAGTATTGTAATCGTTCAGAAATTTGCCCTCAACATTTGGATTACCTTCTCCAGAACCAAACTTGGCAGTTTCAATAATGAATATTCGATAATCCTAAAATGGTAATGGTTTAACCCTATTTTAACTGTTATTTTTATTATTGCTTATTTACTTATAATGACAAAATCTTAATAAACTTGTAAAATCAATGCAAAACATGAAACATTATGGTTCCTTTCTTTTATTCTTCAAAAAAATGTTCTCTCTTACCCCCAAAGCAGAATATGCCAAAAACTAAGATGTACGTCGTAGAACAACTGGCTCTGCTGCAGAACAATCGCAGCTCGCAGAAAAACTTTTTTCCCTTTATATATACACTAGTAAGTTTGCCGTGCTTCGCTACGGTGAACTAAATATATTACTTTTAAACAAAGATTTATTTTTCGTGAATAACTCTCTAAATTCGTCACAGTTCAGTTCAAGTCATTGGCTTATTTATATATTTCTATTATAGGCGTATTATAACATTATTCAATTTGTATAATCAAATTTGTATCTTATATTAAATTTGCTCAAACTTTTTTTATGGTAAAATATAAATTTAACCCTAAATTACATTACTGTATTACTACTGTACGTTGATTAGCAAAGTTAACAGATCTTGCCATATTACGTGGTAGAATCGGAAGTAGAGGTTTTGACAGCAACAGTACAATTTTGGTGGTATAAATAAATGTTGTCTAAAATTAAGGAAATTTATGACAAACCACATAGTTTTGTAGAAACAGAAACACACATTCATATCGACAACCATATGAATATGAAGATAACTATAAAAAATGATAGGTTTTTATTTGCTCATCAGAGTCGCCGAAATTTGTACTTTTTGTTGTTATAATATTGTTCATAAGCATTTCATTGCAACTTAAAAATTAACCAAGAATTAAATGTAAAATAAGCTCTCATAAAAATGCTATAATTTGCTTCACATAGAAATGAAAGTGAATCAGTTAATATCTCAATTTCCAGGTCAGATCAAATGAATACTATGCACGCGATGTTTAAATAATATAAAATAAGAAATGAATAAATGAGACATTTAAAGGAATAACGTCATAATGATAGAAAAATATCCTTTTCACCTATGTATTATGTAATAAATTAAAAATTTTAATTTTCTGCTTTTAACCGAGGTAAACAACATTTAAAACAATTACTTGGGATGATGTCACATTGCTAGAAATATTGCTTCTTTCACTTAGTTATCTTGCGATAAATTAATAATTTAATTATTTACTTTTAACCAGGGAAAATAATGCTTGGAATAGTGACATGAAATGCTCGAAAAAGGGGGAAGGAATGGATTTCGAACGTTAAAAATTTACAAAAACCTTCCCAGGGATATACCTAAACATTTCCCAAATTTTCACGGCAATTGGATGCATGGTTTTTGAGTCTATTGAGTACCCACAGACAGACACAAATTCATTTTATATATATATAATATACGTATGTATGTATTGATGGTTTTCCATAAGTAGGAAAGGATGTAAAATACTTATTGGACTTTGATTCCTTGTTACAGCAATACTAGGTTTATTTTGACCAAAGTAAGGAACTTGACGTTGGTAATATCAACTACTAAAATATTTTTCTGTTTTGATTATTTATTATTTCCACGTTCAAATATGGATAACAAAGCTTTATATCTCTCCACTATTTTGGAGCTTATTAAACTTTTTCCATATGTTTCACCCTCTGAAGAAGAAAAGAATGAATTATTTTTTAAATATCAAATTCTTCTTAACTGGATTTTTGAGGCAATTGATCATTCTCAGAAAAATAGAATTTTTTTTAAATGAAAGCTATATTAGTACATGCTGTTTTCCATTAAAAAATGCCAGTTTTGTTCTAATAGAGTACATTCATTTTTATTTTTTTTTCCCCCGTTGTGTAAAAATACAGAAGTATGTTTCACTGCTTTTGAGCAATTCATTTAGTTATTTTCCCTATTTCTCCAATCGCTTAGGTGTAGGGGTTCCTTCCTTACACGAAAGAATGTAAGAACGACTTTACGCAGTCCCCCAACCCATATGCTCCATTTTCCGATTCTCTCTTCAAATATCCCCTTTCATAAGTCAAGTCAAAAATTTAATACATATTTAATAAAATAAAATGAACTTCAAACAATTGCAAAATAATAGTTAAATATTTTTTAACCTATAGTAATAAAAAAAATTTAAATAAAGGTTTTTTCCTTTAAAAAATGCCAGTTTTGTTCTAATAGATTACCTTCATACCCAGGAGCACCCCTGCCGTTTTTGTTCTGATAGAGTACCCTTTTATCCAGAATCACCCGTTCTTTTTTTAGTCTGGTGGAAACACTAAGATACATTCCTTAGAAAACTATGAAAAAGTCATGCAACATGTGGTAAATTTGGGGTTATGTTCCACAACTTTAAAAATTTGTGTAAAGTAAAAAAAACCCTGAAAAAAAAGTAATGTTTATTTAAAGAAATTGTTTAAAAAAATACAAGTAACATATGGTAAATTTGGGCATATGTTCCATTTTTATTGAGAAAAAGAAAAAAAAGTGTACAGTGAAAATTCAATCTTTAAGTACATATAACAAACTTCAAATTGAAATTAAAAATAAAACTACTAACAACTATTCAACACTACTTGATAACAAGTGTGCACCTTTATTACGAACTGGATCAAAAAATGCTATCAGTAGATGTGTCATATATGTTGTCAAGTTATAAATAATTTAATAATGTAAAATGGTGATGACCATAGCTAAAACAAAGTATAATTTTAAACAATTCTTATATAAACGAAATTCTGAAAATTGATGCCCCATTTTTCGTTTATATAAAATCTAAAGATAAAATTAAAAGAAATAGAAGCAATTGGTTAGTGTGCTGTTCACTAGGAACACTTTTAATGAATATTCTTGGGCAACTCCATTTTTATAAAATAATTTCGTAGTTTGATCAAAATTTTATTAATTTGCATATGCCTGTTCCTCATATATCCATTCGTGTATATCTGACTTTATCTTATTTCTAATCCCCATATCGGATTTGTTCTAATCAAAATAAATAGGCTAGATACCACTACAAAGCATTTTTCTTGTGTAAACCACAAGAAAAATTTTAACGATTTAAGAAGTTTGTTATAAGGTTGGAAAAAAAATTATGATATTTTAAAAAAATATAAAAAATCAGATTTTTTTTAAATTTAAATCTTTTCTTTGATTTTTTTTTTCTGAATACTAATTTTAATTGCTATGTTTTTTGCAATATACGTAGAATAGTTTGTTATAAGAAGTAACATCTTATCTATCTAGTATATTCTACACACTGATTACCTAAAATTAAGTATATAAATTTTAATCTAAATGCATTCTATTATTTCGTAATTGGATAGTGCAAACGAAATAAGATGTAAATTTTTTAAGAACAAATTAAATATTTTTTTTTAATGCAAACTATTTAAAAAAACAAATCACAATTATTTCAATATTTTTTAAGCATTGAATTATGGATTTAATTGTTTCAATAAAAACACTAGTTTCGATGCTTTATCCACTCCTAATCGGTTACGAAGGCTAGAACGAACAATACCTAAAGAATAAAACTGTCTTTCTATTCCGACAGATGAAGCCACGGCTGTCGTTATTTGGTAGACAAACTGGATTTCGAGTTCTGTAATATTCTCTTTACCTCCCATTACATAAAATGAATTCCATTAGTTATAATAAATCATTGTACTACCCCTACTGTATACTTTCTGATAACAACTCGTAAATTCTTTTAAAGCACATGCTATCTACTGACACTTTTTTACTTATTGGCAATACCATACAGACTGATTCCCAATTCTCCTGTCTTTGGAATATAGGTTTTAAAAGAAATGAAAAAAAAATTGATTTAAATCAATGATTTTTTTTTTTTCAAAAAAATCAACTGATTTAAATCATGCTAACCCTGGTTTATGATTTTTTTCTATAGCAGTTCTTTGGTGTGAAAATGTAATATATCCATTTTTACTGTCTTAAGGTATCTGTCTACTTTAAAAACGTCATTCTTTGCCAAAAATCATAATTTTTTTTTTATTATTTATTTATTTCTCTATTGTAAAATTTCAAGTTTTAGGCTTCTAAATCTGTTTTTGTTTTGTCTCTACAGCATTTTAAATAAAAGTTACAGCTGTCTAAACAAAACGGAAGTAGCGACTTCGGAACCGGAAGCTGTGAATTTAAAGCCTTTTAAAGAGCATTTTTTTAAGAGCAAAACTTTTTAAATTTTCATAAAGATTAGTTTAAACATTTTTCTAGTATTTTTAATAATTAGCAACTTGGCAATTAGAAAGTTTTGAAGCAAGAATGTGTGGGGAATTTTAAACATGTAGTTTAATTTTTTAATCGTTAAATTTGCTTTCATAAACTTCAAATGCGTTTTTCTCGGAATGGTATTTTTAATAAAATGTCGAAACTTGAAATGGGATTTCTCAAAAAGTTCTTAAAATATTTTGTTGAATATTATTATGAATGCTTTTGATAATATTTACTAGCAAATGACCTAAAAGCTTTAAATTTGGATCATTTGTGATGATGTTACACTCATAGTTAGATATAAAGGTAATGAAAATTCGTTAAAAATTCAATGTATATGATTTTGAAGGACCCACATTTTTTACCAAATGTAAATTAAGCAAAGATTTTAGGCGATTCAGTAGTCTAGTGTATAAGAAATACATTGCATAAAAAAATATTGAAATAATTTAATTTATTAAAAAATGAGACCTTTCGAAAAAACCCTATTTTGTTTTACTAAATTTTCTTCATTTATTAGCAATTTCATAAATTTTTTAAGTGCAATTCTCTATGATAATATAAAAAATAAATCTAAAAATGTAAAAACATGAACTCATTTCTACGTTTAAAGAAAGTTCTCCGAACCTAGATGGATACCTTAAATATCATAAAAGTAAACTGTTAACTATGAATTAATTTTAATAATTTGATTTTAAAATTTATATAACTTTTACACCACCTAGTTCTTTGCCAAAAATCATAATTTTTTTTTATTATTTATTTATTTCTCTATTGTAAAATTTCTTTTATACTTCTAAATCCGTTTCTCTTTTGTCTCTACGGCATTTTAAAGAACAGTTACAGCTGTCTAAACAAAACGGAAGTAGCGACTCGGAACAGGAAGTTGTGAATTTAAAGCCTTTTAAAGAGCTTTTTTGGACAAAACTTTTTTAAATTTTCATGAAGATTAGTTTAAACATTTTTCTAGTATTTTTAATAATTAGGAACTTGGCAATTAGAAACTTTTGAAGCAAGAAAGTGTGGGGAATTTTAAACATGTATTTTAATTTTTTAATGGTTAAAGTTGCTTTCATAAACTTCAAATGCGTTTTTCTCAGAATGGTATTTTTAATAAAATGTCGAAACTTGAAATGGGATTTCTCAAAAAGTTCTTAAAATATTTTGTTGAAAATTATTATGAATGCTTTTGATAGTATTTACTAGTAAATGACTTAAAAGCTTTAAATTTGGATCATTTTTAAGGATGTTACACTCATAGTTAGGTATAAAGGTAATGAAAATTCGTTAAAAATTCAATGTATATGATTTTGAAGGACCCACATTTTTTACCAAATGTAAATTAAGCAAAGATTTTAGGCGATTCAGTAGTCTAGTGTATAAGAAATACATTGCATAAAAAAATATTGAAATAATTTAATTTATTAAAAAATGAGACCTTTCGAAAAAACCCTATTTTGTTTTACTAAATTTTCTTCATTTATTAGCAATTTCATAAATTTTTTAAGTGCAATTCTCTATGATAATATAAAAAATAAATCTAAAAATGTAAAAACATGAACTCATTTCTACGTTTAAAGAAAGTTCTCCGAACCTAGATGGATACCTTAAATATCATAAAAGTAAACTGTTAACTATGAATTAATTTTAATAATTTGATTTTAAAATTTATATAACTTTTACACCACCTAGTCATCCCCAAAACTGAAATTATATCTTTGTATAGCAGTTCTTTTGTGTGAGAATGTAATATATCCATTTTTATTGTGTTAAGATATCCGTCTACTTTAAAAACGTCATTTTTTGCCAAAAATCATAAATTTTTTTTAATTTCTCTATTGTAAAATTTCAAGTTTTAGACTTCTAAATCTGTTTTTGTTTTGTCTCTACGGCATTTTATAGAAAAGTGACAGCTGTTTAAAACATCAGAGACAGTCGTCAAAACAAAACGGAAGTAGCGACTTCAGAACTGGAAGTTTTGAATTTAAAGCCTTTTAAAGAGCATTTTTTTTAGAGCAAAACTTTTTAAATTTTCATGAGGATTAGTTTAAACATTTTTCTAGTATTTTTAATAATTAGCAACTTGGGAATCATGTTTTTTAATCGTTAAATTTGCTTTCATAAACTTCAAATGCGTTTTTCGCAGAATGGTCTTTTTAATAAAATGTCGAAACTTGAAATGGGATTTCTCAAAAAGTTCTTAAAATATTTTGTTAGTACTTACTAGTGAATGACCTAAAAGCTTTAAATTTGGATCATTTTTAATGATGTTGCACTTATAGTTAGATATAAAGGGTAATGAAAATTTGTTAAAAATCCAATGTGTATGATTTTGAAGGACCAGCATTTTTTTTACCAAATGTAAATTAAGCAAAGATTTTAGGCGATTCACTAGTCCAGTGTATAAGAAATGCATTGCATTAAAAAATATTGAAATAATTTAATTTATTAAAAAATCAGACCTTTCAAAAAACCCTTATTTTATTTTTTTTTTTTACTAAATTTTCTTCATTTATTAGCAATTTCATAAAAACTTCTCCAGGAATAAATTTTTTAAGTGCAATTCTCTATGATAATATAAAAAATAAATCTAAAAATCTAAAAACATGAACTCGTTTCTACGTTTAAAGAAAAAAGTTCTCCAAACGTAGATGGATACCTTAAATATCATAAAAGTAAACTGTTAACTATGAATTAATTTTAATAATTTGATTTTAAAATTTATATAACTTTAACACCACCTAGTCATCCCCAAAACTGAAATTGCAAAAAATAACACTACATCTGTATATTGTTTTCTGTTTAAAAAAGAAATCATTTTATATCAATTTTTCCAGAAGAAACCTCTTGTTTGAAATGGGTAATTCATACTTTTCTGTGCCATTTCTTTAGCAGTGTAAGTGTTAAATTAAATGATTTATTGATTTGTGCCTTTCAGGAGCGCTTAAATAGGTTACATCAAAGTATTGCTCGAGAAACTGCTCGCAGAAAAGCCCTTCTAGAAACGAGCCCTACAGCTGTCACACCGGCTATGTAAGAATATCAAAAACTTGTGTGTATATATTTCCTTTTAAGTATCTTACAAAGATGTTGTTGATTTGTTAATAGAATGTATATGAATATAGTGTTATGTATATATTGAGTTAACACCATTTTATCATTAAGCAGTGGATAATAAATTTTCTTACTATTATGTAATCATGCTTCTCATTTTAACATCTGTACACATACATGTAGTGGTATTTAACCCTTTCGTGGGCTATTTATTTCTCACTCCACGTTTCCAAACTTTCAAAACAGAGCTGCTAATTTTATTCAGCCGATCAAACAATGTTAGCCTAATTTTTGTTCTCATCACTTACTCAATGTCTAATCTCTAGTTAAATGTGTTAACTGAAATCCCAGTAACTTTTAACTGTGTTTTATTTTTCTATTTAAGAAGGTAAAGTACGTATTCAAATGGTATACGCATGCCATGTGATTAGTGGGAGTTGCTCATCAAAATATATAAGCCTTGAGCTGTTGCCAGGGTTCCCACGGTCCTTAAGAACTCCTTAATTTCAGCTTTTATTTTTAAGAGCCCTTAAAACTTCTTAATTTTTGTCAAAGGTCCTTAACCCACTGAACGGACGCGTCGACGGGGGTTCAACAGCGAATTCCTGTTCGAAAACGGACCTGTCGACCCCTTCTTGTTCGCACTCGTATAACTCGTATCGCACACTTTTGAGGAAAAAAAATATTGCAAAGCGATAATAAATGAAAGAAACTAATTTTGAGTAACGGAACTCCTTTACCTTGCAGGGAAAATAATTTAAAAGTAGCCTGACAACTTTTAAACCGGCAACTCTAGTATGGTACGGTAAGTTCCGTCTGGAATTTACGAAAAGGGTGACTGTTTTGAAAGGGAAAAAGGTGGGGAGGGTGGCCGGTGGATGGGTTAAAAACTCCTTAATTTTTAAATTGGACTAAATCCATCGACGAGATCTGCCATCATCATGTGATTTCCTTTTATTTTTCTTATGTGACAGTTTTTTCTTAGTTACTTATTTGACAAATAAATAATCTTTTGTATACTTAAAAGGTTTAAATCTTCAAGTCAGCTGCCCTTTCCCCTAATAGCTAACAGTCCTGCAGATTTTAATGAAACGAAGCATGGAGGGTTCGTAGATATTTCAGTTTAACTTTTCCTTGCATTGAATGTAATAGAAAAGTCTAAAACTTTCTTCTTTCCCAGGCAACGCTGGATATGATCAGCTAGTGTATATATATATATATATCAGTCATTTTTAAACCCTCAGAAAGTACTGTTTATAATATTGTTTTTCTTCACAATTTATTTTTAGTTTGATCACTCAAACTTTAGATGTACATTTTTCAAATTTAGCTTTCATCAAATAGATTTATCTTATATTCATATTTAGGCATTTTAAAAAACTTAATTCTGAAATATTGTCGGACATTTCTTGAACATGCCTTGTCTGGTTCATAATCATTAAAATATGTTCATCAGCAGATAGGGTTTATGCCGTTATATTGTGTATTTCAAGTAGATTCTTATAAAAAATTGCTTTGGTCCTTAGAAAGTCCTTAATTTTTGTTCTGAAAAAATAGTGGGAACCCTTTATATCAGACATTACGATTTTCTTATAGCTTTTCACACAATTTCTCTTTCGTATTTTTTCACCCTCCATGCTGTTTTAAGATTTTTACTTTTCAGTGCATCTTAAATCTTTTTTTTTTTCTGTTAAATAAAAGTATTTTTTTTTAAACCCTTTTGTATATTAATTTTATTATTTCGTTACAATATAAAGGTTAGTTACAACAATGTTTAGAATAATGTTTATATTTTTTAAGTACATTACAATTTGATTAAAAGTGTTCTTTTATTCTCTAGTATAACCATTTATTTAAAGAGAAAAAGGCTATGATCATACTTTCAGTAAAGCATGCCAAGCGTTTGTTTTCGCCGCCTGGCATATTTTTTAGTTTGTTTAATCTGGCTTTACTTATCTTAATTTTTTTTGTTTGAAGCCTTTTTTAATACTGAATAAACAGTATTTGTTTTTATTTTTGACTGTTAATGCCTGCTTCCATATTTATTCTGTCTAAACCTTCCTGAGCTGACAAACAATGGTTGACAGCACAAAACCGAAGCAGGAATCAGTCTCCCCATCGTTTCAATAACAAGACCAATATATTAGAATGGGTTTTGCGCTTCCCACAGGTGTGTTTTGAAAGATCGTGTAGGTGGGAAGTAATCTTCCCACAGCCCACGAAAGGGTTAAACCCATTACAAAGTTAAAATTGTTAGGAATGGGTATTCTTACTTTTCTTTTTTACACATTGAAACAACCACATATTTTTTTGAAGCGCCTTTATTTACATTCACCGCCACTTTCACATCTCGCTACATATCTAGTCCAGGACATTCTCTATCTTACATCATCACATCTAGCTCCATCTGTTGAGCAAATGCTATACAATTTTGAGATGGCAGTTTACAGAATGATACTATAACATATCAGGTTGTCTGCGTCTGTCTTCCTCGATAACTGCACACGTCGTTTCTATACCTGATCACCTATTGTTACTGGAGCAGGTATCGTGGGCTCGCTAAAGCCTGTCTTCCCAGCAATTAAATACTGCAGTGAACATATAGTGGACTATGTATTTTTTACAATTATCGAACATATGAAAATTATACATTATTATGCTGGCCTTTGGTACCGGAGTTTGTGGCTTCGAATCCCATTATGGCATGAATGTTCGTAGCCGGCTTTAACCCCTTAAAGCACAAGTTTATTTTAGAAAAAATTATAAAATATGACATATTTTCTTCACAGAAAAGGGATATATAGGTACAATGTAAGTTATTTTTTACAATTTCAGTTTTGGGGGTGACTAGGGAGTTTGGAAAGAGTAAAAAGTACATAAAAAAATTGTTATACAAACAAAGTATAAACGATTTAATTACATGCTTAATTTGAATTTCACCCGTGTCAGACACGGGCAAATGCGTTAAGGGGTTAAACTGTAGGTCCCGGTCTCATTAGCCCATGTGTTGCAAAAAAGTAGACCATAGCACTCCAAACAAAACAAAACCATCGACAAAATATGCCAATTCTCTTAATTTTGAACACGGATATACACATCGCACGTGAATATACATTCGCCACCTCATCAATCTAAACTTTGATTGTTACTCATTTTTAGAATTTAAATTGAACCAATTACTGAAGGGAAAAAAAACAAACAGAAATGCTTCACGTGCAGTTATACAACCCGTTTCTCTACTGGCTCCGCCCCCCCACACACACTTGTACATTTATACATTCCATGTACAAGATTTTCACCCTTGTTTTGAAGCAGTTGTTTTACATTTTGTTCAGTTCTTTCCATGAAATTCGCAAAAATATGCAAATCCTTTTAATTTTGAACGTTAATGTATGTTAATTTGTTTAGACTGATTTTGCTATACGAGGGCTGAATGTATCCCCTATATAATAACTTAGGTTATCTGTTCGTCTGTCCTCGAATTTATGAAGCGGTTGGACCTGGAATGGATAGAGGCATCCATATTGGATTCTTCGTGAGTTAGGGTTAGCAAAATTCAAAGCCAGTAAAGTTGATCTTCTCCTAAACTATCTATACGATTCTAAAATAAATTGGTATAAATAAGCTTCTTATCACAACAAAAAATACTGTCGCCTTTAAAACGTTCCAAATCCATCCCTTCCCCCCTTTTTGAGAGCTTAATGCCATTATTTCAAGTCATATTTTCCCCGATTAAATTTATCAATTTATCACATTATAAGTAGATGAAAATAAACATTTTTTTCCTAGTATTATGACGTCATTCCATCTCATTGAATCTTTTCTTATTTTAAAGTATGTAAACATCATCTGCATTATTTTCATACATTTTATCACTGAATTTAGATATTAAGTAAAAAAATTTCTTTTATATTTGGCTTCAATAATAGATTAGAGACATGTGATATTTCTAAATTTAGTCATTGATTATTTTTTTGTTACAATGAAATTTTATCACCGGTTTTAACAACAAATTCTATCTACCTCCCGGGTGTAGTGGAAACGATTGTTTCATTCCTTTACTTCCATTAATGACTGTGTCAAAAAAAATTGAACTGAACGATCATTTCGACTTAGCTAAGAAAACTTTGAATGATCTTTCTAAATGAATTTAACGTAATTCTAAACTACATTCACAGTATCAGGAAACTTTAGAGGAGTAGGAAGATAAACAAATTATGAAGTGTGTACCAGATCATTCTCGGCCAAAAAACAAACCATTATTTTTTACCAGGCTCATAGGCTACTTTACAATTCTGGAAAATTAAAAATGTTACTGATCTCGTCATATGATGGTCTACATGCTAGTGTTAAAGATTAACAAATTAAGAAATTTTCGATCCGAGAATCCAATTTTGATACCAATTTTATTGAAGTTAAAACTTTTTTGAATCCCTCCGTTTCTGCGTTGAACTCTGAATGCAATTCAAAATTCACACTTTTCGGTGAAGTAAAATGAGTAAAAAGTGTGCTTTTTTGACAAATATATCGTTATGTAAGTTAAGAGATATTATTATATCCTTTATCTGTTCTCAAAAATCTTGACTTCTCGTTGACGTAAATTTAGGTGGCGTTAAATTTTGGCATCGCCTCTTCACAAAATATCTTGTTTCAGCGTATTTCTTCTAATAAGTACGTATTTATACTGTATTTTACAAGAATACAGTGTTTACATTACAGTAGTTATACAGTGTTCTCCTCGCCATTTCGCGCTTCGTGTTTTGCGGCTTTAGTTCGTCACGTGTTTTACCGTAATATTCAACGAAAAAATGCAACCGTATCTGCAGCCATGGAAGAAGGATCCCTGCATGTCAAACAAGGAGAGGAGCTGACTCCGAATACATACCGCGGGCTCTTGAGATGACAAGGTCTGCAGGTGAGGAAGAAAATGCAGAGGAAAACGGAAAAAAAAAACTGAAAAGCGTGGCCTTACCCTGGAGAATCTCCAACAAAGTCTGCAAGTGAGGAAGAAAATGCAGAGGAAGACGGAAAAAAAAAAACTGAAAAGCGTGGCCTTACCCTGGAGAATCTCCAACAAAGTCTGCAAGTGAGGAAGAAAATGCAGAGGAAGACGGAAAAAAAAAAACTGAAAAGCGTGGCCTTACCCTGGAGAATCTCCAACAAAGTCTGCAAGTGAGGAAGAAAATGCAGAGGAAGACGGAAAAAAAAAACTGAAAAGCGTGGCCTTACCCTGGAGAATCTCCAACAAAGTCTGCAAGTGAGGAAGAAAATGCAGAGGAAGACGGAAAAAAAAACTGAAAAGCGTGGCCTTACCCTGGAGAATCTCCAACAAAGTCTGCAAGTGAGGAAGAAAATGCAGAGGAAGACGGAAAAAAAAAACTGAAAAGCGTGGCCTTACCCTGGAGAATCTCCAACAAAGTCTGCAAGTGAGGAAGAAAATGCAGAGGAAGACGGAAAAAAAAACTGAAAAGCGTGGCCTTACCCTGGAGAATCTCCAACAAAGTCTGCAAGTGAGGAAGAAAATGCAGAGGAAGACGGAAAAAAAAAACTGAAAAGCGTGGCCTTACCCTGGAGAATCTCCAACAAAGTCTGCAAGTGAGGAAGAAAATGCAGAGGAAGACGGAAAAAAAAAACTGAAAAGCGTGGCCTTACCCTGGAGAATCTCCAACAAAGTCTGCAAGTGAGGAAGAAAATGCAGAGGAAGACGGAAAAAAAAAACTGAAAAGCGTGGCCTTACCCTGGAGAATCTCCAACAAAGTCTGCAAGTGAGGAAGAAAATGCAGAGGAAGACGGAAAAAAAAAACTGAAAAGCGTGGCCTTACCCTGGAGAATCTCCAACAAAGTCTGCAAGTGAGGAAGAAAATGCAGAGGAAGACGGAAAAAAAAAACTGAAAAGCGTGGCCTTACCCTGGAGAATCTGCAACAATTGTGCAACATGGCGAGAATTTGCTCAAGACATTCACGACAATAGGGTTCGAGCTGTCGAGTCCGGCAGTCGCGTTGACGGGGTTATGTCCTTGTACAGCTGAATTTGAAAGGAAAAGGAAGAACAAAGACAACTATCCATCACCCTGTTTCTCTCCAAGGTAAAACCCCCTGGCTCTACCGGCAGCGACTCCAGCAGAAGAGTCTCCTAGTGATCCTTAAAGTTCTACGAGAGCCTGTTCTCCACCACCCACACAAGACTCTTCGCCTCTCTCGGAAAGCAATGCTGATGAATGTTTATGACTCTATAAGGTTTTGTAATTAATCTTATTAGCACTGACTGGTTTAAGTAAATACATATACTGTTGTCATTTTTATCTTCAATGTGTAAAGTATACATACTGTTGACATATTTAAAACATTCGTGTACCCGCATACACGAAAATTCCTAAAGGGGAAATCCTACTTAGCGGAAGGTTCTGGTCTCCATAGGTAGTTTCGGTGGTTTTTTTTTTTTTTTTTCGGATAGCATAAGGCGTGAAAACGTGTCCATGAAAAAGTTGAGGTGAAATGAAGTGAAGTAAAATCCGTTTATCGTTTTGTTACCTCACTGGAATTTAAAATAAAAAAATAAAACAGTGAAATCATAGGAACATAGTACGAAAAATAGAATAACATTGTGATAAAGATTTTAAAGAAAAAAACATCGGCTAGCTCAAAAAGTTATGTATTAAAAAAATACTGAGCCACAAAAACAAACAATTAATACATAAAATAATTTTTAAAAAAGATAAAATAAATACGATGGCAACGTCTCCGAGATCTGGAGGCTGACTGACGTTTCCTTCTCTAGCCGCTAGGAGGGCTAACTTTCTATTTATTACAACATAAAAAACGAAGTTTACTATTCTGTATACTATTCTAATACCTTGTACCTTAAAAGCACAGCATATTTTGCATCCCCTTTCAAAATTAAGACAATCTAGATCTTTCAAAATTAAGACTATTTCTAGTGAAGAAAAAAATTCATTCTTGGGAAAAACTTCTGGTTTAGATGTTTCCAATCCACTATTAACCCCTTCCGGTAAAATGACGAGTCTAGCTCGTCATTAGTTTTTCATTCCATACCGCACAATGACGAGCTACACTCGTCATGCGATTAAAGTTACTGTTAAATATGATAATTTAGTTTAAAATTTCTAGTGTACTGAATTTGGCAACACTTTTATCACTTGTGAAAATCACAAGTCACTATTGCATATTGTTTACTTGGTACAAGTCATTGCCAAATGAATGAGTCAGAATAAAAGAAAACCTACTAAGAAATGCCGCGTGTGTTACAAGAATCCAATTAAAAGTGAGACTACTTGGCGGTGTAAACAATTAAGAATTCCTTTGCACTTTGTTTTGAAAAGTACCACTAGCTTGAAGACTATTATCTGTATACCTTATTAATGTTTTGCTTTGATATTTTCTTAATTTTACCGTTTCTGATATTATTTAACACTATGTAAAAAGTGGATTTTAATTCAGAATATGTAAGAATTGTAAAATGAAACAAGTTTTTTAAATAAAAATTAAATGGTTATTTCATGCACAGTTTTTCATTATTAAATCATACCGGAAGGGGTTAAATACAACATTTAACTGTGACAATTAGGTATTTCAGCGCCCTGTTAGAGTTTCATATCCCGCCTTAATTCTTCATTGATTAAACAAGTTTCAAATAGATCTAATTTAACTCAACTAGCACGTCCTCCTTTGGCTGAATGGTTAGAGCGCGAGGCTCTGAGAAGCGAGTTTGCGAGTTCGAGTCCCTGCAGTGACAGAAAACGTGTTTGGATGAAGGAAAAATGAAAATCCTGGTTTAGTAGATAAATTAAAGATGTCGCATCTTCTGTGGTGCATTTTACTTTAATAGTTGAGTTATAGTTTCTTATCCCCTCTTCAAGTACAGCAGTTTTCATTTGGACGTTGATTAAACAAGATTCAAATAGATCTAATAAGTGCTTACTATCAAGTCCTCCTTTGGCTGAATGGTTAGAGCGCGGGGCTCTGAGCAGCGAGTTTGCGAGTTCGAATTCCGACAGCTGCAGATAATACGAAAGTCTTTGGAACACGGAAATAAAAATTCTGGTTTAGATTTCGAATCTACTATGGTACATTTTACTGAAATAGTGTGTGGAAAAGTGTTAGAGTTTCTTATGCCCCCTTCAAATACAGCTGTTTTCATTTGAACGTTGGTTAAACAAGATTCAAATAGATCTAATAAGACTGAACTGTCACGGCCTCCTTTGGCCGAGTGGATAGAGCGCGAGGTCGACTCCAGATTGCGAGTCAAATGGTGCGGGTTCGATTCCCGTGAGTTGTTGGCGCAAGCCTTGTGGTGTTAGGTCGGTTCCCTGTTTCGGCTCCCTTTGATCGCGGCTTTGATGATGCCCCCTAAACCCCTGCGCGGACTGAAGGCGGAGAGCGGTGATCGAACTTCGGGGTTGTACCCCATTTCCACTTCTCTGGGGTACACCCCTGCGGTTCTTTCACCGCTCTGCGCTTGACGACACGGACGGGTTTTGCAAAATTTTGTGGGTTACCTGCTTCAGGAGTTTCTTAGGAAAGTAAGTAACGAGCACCCCTCTGATCTAGGTGAGAAACCCAAATAGGGGGAAGTTCCTGTAAGAGAAATAAAGGTTCAGACCTAAATGGTAAGACCCGAAGACAGGTTCAGACCCTCTCTTAGAGATGTTAATCACCAATTTCTTCAGATCTTAATCATTATCGGCAGCCATCTCTTAAGAGAAATGGCTGCTGCTGATGATGATTAGCAGCAATAATCTCTTAGGAGAGATCATCAACAGCAATCTCTTACGAAGAGAGTTCTTAATCGTCATCAACAATCTCTAAAGAAAAGATATCTTAATCATCATCAACAAGCTCATAGGAAGAGAGCTCTCAATCCTCATCACCATCAACAATCTCTTAGGAAGAGAGATCTTAATCATCAACAACAGTCTCTTAGGAAGAGATAACTTAATCATCATCAACAACAACAGTCTCTTGGGAAGAGAGATCTTAATAATCATCAACAACAGTCTCTTAGGAAGAGAGATCTTAATAATCATCATCAACAACAGTCTCTTAGGAAGAGAGATCATAATCGACACTTTCTTGGAGAAGGTCTGAACCTGTGATAACTAAGAGATCTATTATTCTCAAAGAGACCCACCCTTAGAGAGGTACCCTTCTACAAGACGTCTCTTAGAGAAGGTCACCTCCCAAGAGAGGAGCTTTATAACACCACGGTGTTATAAAGCTTTGGTTTCCTAACTATTTCTTAGAGATCTATGTATCGTTAATTACTTTCCTAAGAGACCTCCCCTGACTAACTTTCTGAGGCAGGTAACCCACAAAATTTTGCAAAACCCGTCCGTGTCGTCCGGCGCAGAAGCGGTGAAAGAACCGCAGGGCTGTACCCCAGAGAAGTGAAGTGGGGTACAACCCCGCAGCTCGATCACCGCTCTCCGCCTTCAGTCCGCGCAGGGGTTTAGGGGGGCATCAGCAAAGTCGCGATCTTCAGAGGGAGCCGAAACAGGGAACCGACCTAGCACTGCGAGGCTTGCGCCAACAACTCGCGGGGAATCGAACCCACACCATTTAACTCGCAATCTGGAGTCGACCTCGCGCTCTATCCACTCGGCCAAAGGAGGCCTTGACAGTAGACACTTATTAGATCTATTTGAATCTTGTTTAATCAACGTCCAAATGAAAACTTCTGTATTTGAAGGGGGTTTACGAAACTAACACTGTGCTGAAGTACTACTACTACAGTAAAACGTACCACAGTAGATTCGAAACATCTAAACCAGAATTTTTATTTCGTTGATTCAAGGATTTTTTTTGTGTTTTCTGCAGCTGCTGGGATTCGAACTTGCAAACGCGCTGCTCAGAGCCCCGCGCTCTAACCATTCAGCCAAAGGAGGCCTTGACAACAGACACTTATTAGATCTATTTGAATCTTGTTTAATGAACGTCCAAATGAAAACACCTGTATTTGAAGGGGGGATACTAACACTATGCTGAAGTACTACTACTACAGTAAAATGTACCACAGTAGATCCGAAACATCTAGAAATTTTCCTCGATACAAATATTTTTTGTATTTTCTGCAACTGCGGGGTTTCGAACTTGCAAACTTGCTGCTCAGAGCCCCGCGCTCTAACCATTCAGCCATAGGAGGCCTTAACAGCAGACTCTTATTAGATCTATTTGAATCTTGTTCAATCAATGAAGAAAAAAACTCGATTGTAGGAGAATAGGAAATTTTAGCAACGTGACGAAGTATGACAGTAAAACGTACTACAGTGGATTTGAAGAACCGATATTATCATCATCTCACAAGGATTTATTTTCTACAGCGTCGAGGTTTTGAATTCATTGAAGCCAATGAGACCGCGGTAATGTAATCTTAAGTTCTATTTGAAGCTTGCTAAATCAATGTTCAAACGAAAACTTCTGAATTTATTAGGTGGATATCTCATATTGATTCGAGCATTCATTTACGAATTCCCAAATTCACGAATCATGTCGTGACACAAAGATTTATTTACTTATTTTCTGCTGTGAACCGAACCCGCAAATTTCTCGCTTGAAGTCTCGTACATCAAAGCGAAAAAAAGGTCACCCTGCCCAAAAATAGCAGGGGAAATATTAAAATATAAGAATACTAAAGATTTATTTCAACAGTTGACTACAGTGTGTTCGGGGGCGGGGGGGGGGGAATGATGAGAGCATGTGAAATGCTGTCTTTCAGATCACGCGGAGTTCTTTTTATCAAGACTGGGCGTCTGGGGACTTGTGGTCTGATGACACGTTCTTCTGTAAAGGGATTTTTGGTGCGAAGGAAATCTCATCTTGGCTTTTGGGCAGTTGAACTTCTCTACTGAGTCTTAATAAACCAAGAAATTTATCTGATCTAAAAGACAGCATTTCCCCCAGACATCACTATAGAACATGCTAGCTTACGATTTCAAATAGCCGTAATGTTGTTCTAATAAATGTATTTAAATATAGTAACAAAGTAAATGTTGGCTAAATGTATAAGTTATCAAAAGCGCCCTCTGGAGATGAAAGTTTGTCGAGCCTGGTGATTTGGGGCAGGTCAAATTGTTCGGAAGTCGAGGACGTGTAGATTACGGATGTAAAAGTAATCAAAATCTTTTGACTGATAGCTTTTTAAAAACGGGGCTTTCAGTTAACACAATTTCTTCCTCTTTGAATCTATTTATTTATTTCATTTTGTAATTCATTTTTAAATTCAGCTGAGCCATTATTTTATTTATCTAATTATTTTCTTACACATTTTATTTAACTTTTAGACATTAATCTTATTTCGTTAATAAGCAAAAAAAAAGTCTTGGCGACTTTATTTTGGCGCCATTCCAAAAATATATTATCCTATTAAAATAATTAAAATTCCTTTAAGTTGCTTATTTCATGAGTCATTTTATATCACACTGTAAATACTAAATTTAGGCCTTTTTAGCGCGATTTATATGATTTATTTAATTTTAAATAGATATAATTTTTTTTCTCTTGATTCTCTTAATTCCAATTTTTTTTCAAATCCGTTGTCTTAACAATAGAGTGATAATTTGAAAAATTTGAAGTATTTTACCTTTTTTTTTTGGCACGGAAGACCAATCACACGAAATTCGATCACAGCTAATAAGATTACTGTAAACTCCGCTTAAAGTGATCAGTTTCGGTCACCGTGATTATGATAAAAATAACTGATTGATAACAATAAACGATATTAGATAAATTTACCCTTTAATTCACACGTACTACATTTCAAAATAAAATGGGAAAACTCACCTTATATTTAAGTACTGTATATTATCCTTTAAAACTTAAGAATTGTATACATAATAAAAACAATTGATCTAGAATTGTTTCTAAGAAGCTCATTGATAAATCGTTCGTAATCATTGTTTTTTAAAATCATCGGAGCGGTGTTGTGCTCCACGTTTCAACACTTTCAATGCACTTCAGAAGCTGAGAAATATTTAACTGCGCTGCAGCATTGCGCTGACTCATATTTGGTAACCTGTGATAACGATTTAAAATTTCGATATTTTGTCGATCTTCCATATCGACAAACAGCATGTAAACGAGCAAGGCATAAAATGTGAATACGCTCCTATTTAGTTCCGAATAATTCTGCTTATCTGACAACTATTCACCACCCGCAGGGTGTGCGTATTTCTAAGTCCAAGAACGTGTCATACCCCACTCCTTTGTTTTTTCTCCTTTTCCCTGGGTGGAAGAGGGAGAAATCTCGGAATTCAAAACAAGAACGAAGGGAAAGAAACGAATGTGTTCCTTCTGAATACTTTGTGACTATTCCTTTGCCAGTTAGTTCGGAAATCGATACAACTAACCGATGTAACGATCCCATAAAGCGATCATTTTAACATACAAATGAATAGAGAAAATCGGAACCGAGTGAATTCGATAACAATAAGCGATTGATAACATTATCACGTTAAGCGGAGACCACTATTAGCAAAATTCTTATTACCTTTTATAAGATCTGGGCTTGATATTTTTATATGTGTATCTACATATCTTTATTTTCTTTAAATAATACAAAGAAAGAAAGAAATGTAATTATTTTTCCTTAAACCAAGCGGAAATTTTAAACTAAATATAGTGTTAAGTTTATGAAGGAAATGAAAATAAATCGTGTTTTTTGAAAGTGGGTTAAAATAACCCACTTTCTTAAAATTGCTGGTGCAATATATTCTGAAAATTGATTTAAATTCTGAAATTTATACATTTCTCTTGGCAACCTTAAGGGGACACATCACCTTTAAACAACTTTAAATGGAATATTTCTTATTTTTTTACCTTACATCATCTTTAAATAACTATTGTAAATACTAGAGGGCGACAGATAAATAGGGGGGGGGTGCCTTCTTGTATATTTCGATTGTATGATGTTCAACACATTACAAAAAAAAAGTCAATATTAACATAAAATATATTTATTTTAGCACATACAATTGACACTTAAGTACCAGCAAAATAAATAAAATAAAAGTATGAGGATAAATTTAGTTAATACAAATTTGAATAATTTAAATATAAAATGTGTGATGCTAACATAAAACAAATTTTGTCACATTATTATATAACTATTAAATGTTACACTTCAGATTTAAACAATTTTTTTGTAAGTAATAAAATATTGGATATAAAATACATCGTAAACTGTAAAAGAGCCATATGAAGTGATTACACAAAGAAAGATGATTGGCCGTTAAATGACTAATTTATGTACATATGACTTTGAATAAATAATTTTACAATAGTCAGAGCAGTGATCTGAAATAATTCTTTTTTTTTTTCGTATGAAATCTAATATGTATCACTACAGGTAAGAGTAACTAAGAAAAAGCCAGTGTTAAAACACAAGTCAAAAACATTAACAGTGGTGCCTTGATGTGAGTTTCACATCTATACAGGGTATCTGCCAAAATAAAATTCTTCAAATCCATGACTTTCCCTGATTTAGCGGATCATTTTCCATGACTTTTAAAAGCTTTCGTTAAAAGTATATATATGAATAAAACTTCTGATGTACATACAAATAAAATATATGCTTTTACAGGAATTTTATCATAAAAAAAAGCTATAAACTTACTTTATAAGTGTTAATAAACTCGCATACATAAAAATAAATTGTTGTATCTACATACCTAAGTTTACTCATATAGCCATTTTTCAATCCAAATGTTTCCAATTTGAATTCAGGGTACTTTGGTATTATCTAGGTGACCATGAATAATAGCCAAATATAACCCTATAACGTTAATATACAATGTCCCTAGAGATAAACTTGCAATTAGTTAAGATTTTGTGCAAAAATCTTAACTCATTTTTATTAAAAAATAATGAATATTATATTAATAAAATTTTAATCTACAATTTAAGAAAAAAACCAGAATAATATATATTTACCGACCTTTTAAGCTTTCTTGCTTTGAGTTTCCTCAGTGAACGAATTTTACTTGGCAATAGGGTCAATAGGATAATACATAAATACCGAACTCAGATAAAAAACATTGTTTAAAAGAATTGCTATAAAGTTACATCAATAAACTATTTTGTACAGTGCTTACGTTGAAGATAAAATTTAATATCGGCAGGAAAGCTGAACTATATAAAATCAATTTTTGAATTAAATGAAGTCAAATTCATCCACATCAAAATGGACCTAATCGTTTATTGTTTTTAATTGTATTTATTAATCGAAACGAAAGCTGATTATATAAAACGGATTTAATCTACGTTAAGAATTTTTTCTTTTCGCATTTACATTTGCACTGGTTTTTGGCTCGTTTTACTTAGCTACACTTGTATGTCAGTGGATATTTTGAAATCGATTTTTAATGTTCCTAACTGGCTAGACATCTGAAATTTTACACAGGTTCAATGTTGGTGACAAAACAATATTCAATCATAAACAAATTAGAAAAAATCTGTTTGATAAAAGCAAAAAGCTGTTTAGAGTATTGGGAATCCTACTTGTAGAGATTTTAAACTAGTATCGCCATCTATTTGCAAGCAACATAACTAAATCTTTAAATTTTATTTTTACTGCATTTCTTATCACTTATTAAATAAAAGCAATTTGTTTTAAAAATGCTATTTTAATATTTTCTTGTCAGTTACTGATGATTATTCACTCATGGATTTTAGATTCTAACCCCCCCCCTACTCTGACACAAAATGTGACCGAGCGACGACTCATAACTCAAGGCACCACTGTATATCCATGGAAATGGCATTTGTTTCCATTAACAAATATAATAAATTGAACAATTTTTTGAGGATAAAGCAAAAAACCAGTTTTAAGTTTTAGACAAACTTGTATTTTACAAGCATGTGGGAAGAAAGATTGAGGCTAAGGGAAGAATATAAAATTATCAAATATTTTAGTGTGTTATAGTTGACACTATGCATCTCAAGTCTTTAAAAAGCCTCTTTAAATATCTTCGTCTTTAAATAATCAAGACGTAATAGGAAGTATTTATATTTTAGGGTTTAAAATCAATAAAAATAATAAATTTATAATGATTTCTACAATCTGGATTATTAAAACAATCACAAAATTTCTTATTAAAAAAATATTTTCTTCATTCATAATAAATAATTTTCAGAGAGTGTAATATATATATACATACATGTATGTTTGGGCATATGTATATATATATATACATATATAGAACTCACAGAGTACCAGAATGTTAAGACTAAAGTTAGGAGTAGATTTAATAGTTATAATAGCAGAAATACATGTACAGGAATATAAAGTTTAGAACTTATTCGAAACTAAATATTTTGAATTAGTTCAGTAAGAAAGCATTTTTTATCTTTCACTGATACATTATAAAGAAAATTTATTACAGAAATTTGTATCTAAATAAAAATATTTTATAATATAACAAGAGTGTCTAATTTGACGTATCTTAAGGTTAACTCCTTGACATACAGTTAAGACAGAATTTCATGCACCTCAAAAATACTAATTAATTCGAATCAACCCAAAAGTTATAGGCAGTCTTAGAAACAGAACACTTTATTTTGAGATTTTTCATTGTTATGTACCATTTAATGAAGTTGATATATGTTTAATGGACAATTAAGTAATTGTATAAAATAAATATTGCTGTAAAGCAGGATTGGAAAAAAAAAAATATATTTGATTTTTTTTTCTGAACTATAATTTTAATTATTATGTGTTTTGCAATATATATAGAATAGTTTGTTATAAGAAGTAACATCTTATCTAGATAGTATATTCTGCACACCGATTACTTAAAATTATAAATATAAATATATATATATATATATGTATATGTATATATATATGTATATGTATATGTGTATATATATATATGTATATATATATATATATATATATATATATATATATATATATATATATATATATATATATTATATATATGTGTGTGTGTGTATATATATGTATATATATATATATGTGTGTGTGTATATATATATATATATATATGTGTGTGTATATATATATGTGTATATATATATATGTATATATATATATGTATATATATATGTATATATATATGTATATATATATGTATATATATATGTATATATGTATATATATATATATATGTATATATATATATATATATATATATGTATACATATATATGTATATATATATGTATATATGTATATATATATATAAATATTATATATATATTATATTTATATATATATATTTGATGTGTCTTAGATATAGAAGTCAACATTGGCACATGAAATGACTGACATGCCTCCGAAACACTGTATGTCAAGGAGTTAGTTTCACTCAAAATTGTTCATATTAAAAAAGAAAAGAAAAGAAAAAAGAGCTATTCGTAAATTACAATTTGAAGCACAGTACCATGAAGTATTAATAGTGTCCCAGCTATAACACACGTGTTTTGTGTTGATGAGTAATTTGAGCTCGGTAACGAATTAACCACAAATCGATTACATATCATTAATGTGCAAGTTTGGCACTCTTAACAAGGTTTTCGTCTAACCTGTCACTAATTTAAATGTAAAATGTCAGAATGTTACAATGCTTTTAATTATAAACTTTTTAAAATTCTTAAAACTGTAAAAAGATAAAACACCATAGTATATAAAATACCTCTAATTTGAAATCTATCTGTACAAATAACATACATCTATATACACTATATAAAACGGTTTTGAACATAATTCCTGTGTACAAATATGCATGGCTCAGGTGTACTGCAATTGACTTGCAATTACTTCGTAAAAATGGGCATGTACAATCATGCAAACACTCGATCTGGACAATAACTGTTACGCAAGCCCCATGCAAGGGCACACCTCTTCGTGTTAAATACCAGGTGATAGCTACCATGCTGTTTGAATTCTTAAAATAATTACAATCGTCATTTAATTTGTGCTTAAAAAAAATTTAGCTATATTTCATTGATTTCCAATTCAGGTAAATTTACGATGAAAGACAATATTTCTTTATAGTGAAACTAATACTAGATTATTATTATTTATCTATTCCTTGATTTAACTCTAAAGGCGGTAATGGCATACAAATATTATACACGACATTATATATGCATGCAACTTCAATCTGAATTCAATATAGCTCAGACCAAACAATGGCCGAATGGTAGAGAGCTGCTCTTCGGAACCGGAGTTCGCGGGTTCGAATCCCACTGCTGGCATGGATGTTCGTAGCTGTTCAGAATCGGCTTTAAATTGTAGGTCCCGGTCTCATTAGCCCTTGTGTGCAAAACAGTAGACCGTAGCACTCCAAACCAAACCAATATAGCTCAGAAACTATAAATATATGTGAATATATAGCAAATGATAAAAAACTAAAATAAATGATAAAATATCAAGGTAAAGTCCCTAATAATTTTTCAACCACAATAAGTTTAAAATTTTTGAAAAACTCAATCTAGTTTTTAGTTTGTTATTTGTATCCAATTCTTTCTGCTTTGAATTTATTATTAGTTTTTTATTAGTTTTCATCTTGTTTTTGTTTGTTTTGTTTTGGAGTGCTACGGTCTACTTTTTGCAACACGATGGCTAATCAGACCGGGACCTACTGCTTAGCCGATTCAGAACGGCTACAGACATCCATGTCACAGTGGGATTCGAACCCACAAACTCCAGTACCAAAGGCCAGCACTCTAACCAATCGGCCATAGTTCGGCATTTTTAGTTTTCAATGTAATTAGTTTCATTAATTGAAGATAATACTGAGAAATGATATTTAGTCTTACATAATCAGCCCTCTGTCTGTACACTATATAAATTTTTTTATAATTTAGGGATTAATTTATTTTATTATGGACCTAAATTTAAACGGGATAACACATTGTATGTTAATTCACAGTAAAGTTTATTTTCTATAGTCTATATCAACATTAATACTGTTATATAATAATGCCAGCACATTAAATTAAAATTTTTAGACAGGATTAAGTTTTTAATTTTATATAACCGTATGCATCAGTAAATATTTCTTTCACATGAGGTAAAGTGAAAGGAAAAATTTAATACTTCAAAAATTGTTTTGGGGGTAGCACTATAAATACCTAGAACTTGAGAAATGAATGAAACAAACTAAGTCCAGTTACAATTACTAACTGTTTTGCCCATAATGAGCAATTTTAGGCATGCAACTTCAATTACACCTTGAGGTACATTAACCCTTTCATGGGCCAAACTTTCAAAACAGAACTGCTAATTTTATTCAATCAATCAAACAATACATGACAGCCGAAGCGAGAATTAGTCTTCCTGTTATTCCAATAGCAAGACCAATATATTAGAATGGGTTTTGCGCTTCACACAGGTGTGTTTTGTAAGATCGTGTAGGTGGGAAGTATTCTTCCCACGGCCCATGAAAGGGTTAAATCCCAAAGAAATGCTTTTATGGCCTTAGACTTGTCTTAATTGATCTCTACTAATACCTATTTTATGAATACAAAATTTCTCCATGTAAAGTTTAAAAAATTAACTTATGGAACTGATATAATTAAGAGATAAATCTAGAAAAATGGTATCTCATCTATATACGACCTTATAATATATTGTAAAAATATTACTTTCATTAAAGCTTTTCTTTTAGTAGCCAATTATTTTAGACTGACATGTCGATTGAAGTGGCATGCTCTCGCCTTTTTCCACCCAAGGAAAAAATATTTTGCCACGAATTTTATTCTTTGAACACATGCTGGCAAATGTATTTTTTTTAAAATGGATATTTTAGGGCTGGGACAACACTAGGTCGTTACAACAATCGTATAAAATTATTGCATCATTTACAAACTGGGTAAAATCTTCGAAGCACACCCTGGTGTTAGCAACAAGCAGTGAGCGATATGAGCAGTGCACTTGTTGCCAGAATAACTACTGTGATCCTCATAGAACACATAGGCGAGTGATCCAAACGGCACTGTTGATGGCACCTAATAAGAGACGGATGGCAATATTTTCAGTTAACTTCACTTCAAAACTCAACGAAATGGTGATAGTGATGGTGAACGTGTTCATGGAGGTGGTGATGTTCGTGTCTTTCAGTTATTTGTCTATGGGCAGCACTGGGAGTCACAGTATTACACAGAAAACGTTTTGTGGCCTCTGATTTGGAATTACTGTGTTCGCGAGCAATCCAGTTTGCCACCTGCTGCATCGCCCTTTGATGCTCTCTGTCTCTATGCCTGTGGCGATAGCGATGACCAGGTGAAGATGGCAGGTGATTCGAAAGCTTTTGACTCTCAAGGCCCGAAGTCCAATTTTGATTGTTCCTAGCCTTAAGTTTGGGAGAATACAATCCTCCCGGGCTGTTGAAATCATTTTCATAGAGATCATACGATTTAGAACGCCTGTGCTGAGGTTTCTCCCAGTCAAACTTTGCATCTGGCACTAAATCACACAAATCAAAATTCAAATTTAACAAATCGTCATCTGGGTCAATTTTAGCTCTGTACAGCCGTGGGCTGCTATCGACGTCAATGTTTAATTTAGGATGACATGACACAGATGGCTTCTTGGATGGCGATGCATGATTGTCACGGATATGATGCGATTTGGAACAGGCATGTGTCCTATCACGAATTCGATACGAGAAGACGTACTTGGGATCTGCTCTTGGACTGCCTGCAGATTCTGGATTCGGCTTCAAATGCGACAGATTGTTATGCTTAGGGCTTTCAACACCCGCTAAGTCCAGATAATGATTGCGGCGATCCCGACACTCTGGAACATGATCACGACTGTTAGAATGTTTATGATGTTGGACTTGGTCCTCTGCGAAATTCAGAGAAATGTCATCCAAGTGATGCCTGAAACAAACGAGAAAAATTTATAATCAGTAAGTTTATAACAGACAATATTTTATATACCCTAAAGACAAACATTCATACTGTATTTACTGTTAAGATTTTTTTCCCATATGTCAATAGGCAGCTTTCAAGGGCAGCGGTAGAACTATCATTAAAATGTGCTATATGAAGCTTTTTTTTAATGAAAATGGTGGTTTTACTAAAAATATTTTGTAAAAAAAATCTATCTGCTTTTTTGTATCTAGGAATAATTGTAGTCATAAACCTTGGTTAGTTTTTTTTATAAATACTTATATCGTTAATAATAAAGATTAATTTACAATATATCAACTCATTCTAAAAGCTGTTTGTACTTTTAGGTATCCATCTACGTTTGGAGAACTTTTTCCTTTAAACATAGAAATTCATGTCTTTAAATTTTTAGATTTATTTTTTATATTATCATAGAGAATTGCACTTAAAAAATTTATTCCTGGAGATGTTTTTATAAAATGGCTAATAAATGAAGAAAATTTAGTAAAAAAAAAAAAAAGGGGGGGGTTTCAAAAGATCTCAGTTTTTAATAAATTAAATTATTTCAATATTTTTTGATGCAACACGCTTCTTATACACTGGACTAGTGAATCACCTAAAATCTTTGATTAATTTATATTTGGTAAAAAATTTTGGCCCTTCAAAATCATACACATTGAATTTTTAACGAATTTTCATTACCTTTATATCTAACTATGAGTGTAACATCATTAAAAATGATCCAAATTGAAAGCTTTTAGGTCATTTACTAGTAAATACTATCAGAAGCATTCATAATAATTTTCAACAAAAAATTTTAATAATTTTCAACAAAAAATTTTAATAATTTTCAACAAAAAATTTTAAGAACTTTTTGAGATGATTTCTCTAGAAATGTGATTCATTTCAAGTTTCAACATTTTATTTTTATAGCATTCTGAGAAAAACGCATTTGAAGTTTACGAAAGCAACTTTAACTATTAAAAAATTTAAATACATGTTTAAAATTCCCCACACTTTCTTGCTTCCAAACTTTCTAATTGCCAAGTTGCTAATTATTAAAAGTTCTAGAAAAACATGCTTAAACTAATCTTCATGAAAATTTAAAAAGTTTTGTTCAAAAAATGCTCTTTAAAAGGGTTTAAATTCACAACTTCCGGTTCCGAAGTCGCTACTTCCGTTTTGTTTTGACAGCTGTCACTGATGTTTAAATAGCCGTCACTTTTCTTTAAAATGCTGTAGAGACAAAACAAAAACAGATTTAGAAGCCTAAAAGTTGAAATTTTACAATAGAAATATTAAAAAAAATTATGATTTTTGGCAAAAAATGACGTTTTCAATGTAGACAGATACTTTAAAATTTTTCAGAAATGCATAAAATATTAATAATCCAAAAAGATTGATAATAAAGGGTAAAATGTCAGTTATATGTATATTTTTGATACTGAATAATTTGTATAAGTCTTGTAGAAGTCAGTCAGAAGAATAATTTGTAGCTTCTATATATTTAATAAAGATAGGAATCTACTAGAAATTTACATAAATAGAGGCAACCTAATATTATCTTACAGGCAAGCATCTAACTGGCCCTGATTGCACCTACTTTTGTCCCTTAGTGAATGCACAAATCCCTTAGTCAAAACAAAAAACTTAAATTTGCCTTCAACAATTTGGATGAGTTAATTTTAATTTCAGCCTTAGTATTGGTTTATGACTGTGTTTATTGAAGTGTTACATAATACTTTATATAAAATAAACGAATTTCCCCATGATATTTGTGGAAGAGACCCACAAGTTTTGTCAACACTAGTTGAGAGCTGCAGCTATACAGTTTTAACATAACCTTCTGGGCTGTATCTATGGCACATTTACACTAAGGTTGATAAACAGGACATAACAGAAGCAGGGTTATATCAATTTTAACCATGGAGGTTTAAATCAGTGGTTTAACCGTTCTGGTCAATATCCATTTTGAGCAGTTTTGAACACTGAAATTCATTTTTCAATATATTTAATACTAATTGAACATTAGATGTATTGCAAAATCAACAAATTTTATGTTAATGCCTTTAACCTTCTTCAATGCTGCCCACCAGACATCAGGTCCAAGTGTACTTCAATTGCATTAGATTTTCACAATGGCATGTGCATGGTTCCTTTGTGAACTTGTTAGTGTCACATTTTGTTTAACTGCACTACTATTTTAATTACTTATTAAAAGTCACTTCTAATTACAAAAGATATTATACATTAAAATTAACACCATTTAAAACTGTTTTTGACAATTCTGACCCCTTCTGACCATTTTTGACCACTTTTAACCAGTGTCTTGGTCAAAATCAGTTTTGACCAGTCAAAATTACAACCCTGAACATAAACTTGCAGAACTATACATTTTAATCACTGATTTAAAAAAAAAAATTAAGAAATTTAGACAAAATTATTACAGAAGAAAACTGTTGCTTCCCATTTTGGATTCTTTGGAGAAACTGGTCGTAGCATACCAAGAATATCCTAAGAATGTTACAGCAAAAAAAGTTTGAGGATAATGTATCTAGAATACAATTTGATTTGATGATAAGTTCCCAATATAGATTTTTTTTACTCAAATCATTTTACCAGAATAAACAAAATTATAAGGACTAGGATGGGCTGAAAGGTTAATAAACAAATTGCTGAGAACATCATTTATAAAAAAGAAGAAAAAGCAGAGAACAAGCTATTTGTTGCTAGTGAACATTCTCGGAAAATGAGATCTCACTGACCACTGACACAATGCAGACACAGAAGTAAAAATTTTGGAGAAAAGGGAGAAAAATACAAAAAAAGAGGAAGTTAAATAATTATTAAAAACTAGCCTATAGCCCATATGGCAGAATCAGTAAAATTTTTAATTTTCCAGAATTGTAAAGTACCGAGATTGTAAAGTTCCAGAATTGTAAAGGTCACGTGTGGACTGGCTTTCGAAGTTTTGAGCAGAATTGTGTGTTTTAAAGAAACGTATAGAAATGATTCGGGACTATATTAAAAGTTTGAGTTAGCGGATTATTCGACTTATTGGAAGTCGAGTTATCGAAGTTCGACTGTAACAGCAAAATTTGTTATTAACTAGTTTGCAAAATTCTATTTAATGTTTAAAAAATACAAGTCTAATTTTTTAGGAAGAAAAACACAAGGAGTGAATGGCCCAAAGAAAAAAGAAATAAAAGGCAAGAATAGGCGAAAAAAGGAGGAATGCCATGAAATAAGGAGAGATTTCTAGAAAAAAGGATAGAGAGGAGAGCTGTGGTGTCTGACAATGAATGCGTCAAAAGTAAATTAAGGTCACTGAGGTAAAAAAGCTGCCATGTAACCTTAATTAGCACAGAACAAAAATTCACATTATCAAGAGAAAAGACACAAACTAAATAGCTTAGAATTGAAGAATTCTACTTTCCGAATTCTTTCAAAGTGATTTTCAACATTTTGCATACACATATACCTCAATATAAACTTCACTCAGCAGCAATACAGTTATTTCATACTTAACACTTTCATGAAGAAATCAAAAAGAGACTAATCACCTATTATCAGTGGCATTATTCATTTGCATGACAAACTTCTCCCTCAGGTTGTTCTTGATATCGTGTTTGTGAAGTCTCGTCTGTCGCGCAGGACGCAACTTTGGGGATGGCATTGCTCTTACGTCAGAGGCAGATATGCGGACAGGCTGCGGTGACCTTGTGACCGACGGACTCGAGTACTTGGGCGGTTTCTCTGAATGCGATGATGGCAGGTACGTGGATGTCGTGTTCGCACTTTGAGCGCTACAGCAGTCATTGAGCTTGGACGGTGGAGCAACTTTTGTAGGCTCGGGCGGCCAATCTAAGACATCCGTCGGAGGTTCTTTGGTATCGATATCTTTACTGCTATCTGGAGATATGGCAAGCTTCACTTTTATTGTACGACTACCAGATGGAGGGAGTTTCAGAGTTTTCCCGAGAGCTTCACAAACGGATCGAACTACAACTTTTTCAACGTCCTAAAGAGGATAAAACAATTATTACATAAGCAAAATAAGGTTATTTTTCTTAAAACCTCTGAAAACTAAAACATTAAGGTAATAACTCTTGAAATTCAATATAATTTTAATGGTAAATCAAAATATTTGTATAATGGTTAATTTTATAAGTTAATTAAAAAACAATTTAAACACTGTCAACAATAACAAGTTTGGGGATACCAGAGTTTCTAATGCAAATTACTTATATAAATCCTTTCCACTGAAATGTCCTTAATCTGTTTGTTCCAAACCAAACTTTGACTCTAGGCTGAGACAACTCTGTCAAACCTAGTGAAAGTTTTCAAGGGTCAAGTATAACATTGTTGTGTACTTAATAAATAGAAGTTTAATTATGTAAGAGATTTAAGTAGAAAGAGAAATGCTAACTAGAACACTGAGCTAAATAACTTATTCAGTAATCATATACTAAATATAATACATTTTGCTGAATTCAACTGAAGTAAACTCACTAATGACTAAACATCACACCCAATATTTTTAGGTTATGCACATGATGTACACATCTATAATCTGTACTTGCTTGAACGAAAGAAGTGGATTGTAACTTTAACTTAAGTCTCATCTGTCTTGTGATCATGATTATTTTGAGTGGTCTTTTGCATTAGGGGGGGGGAGGTTTAATCCTCCCCATCCAAAATGATGTAGTTTGCTATACATTATATATGAAGTCCTTAAAATGTTCTGTGTATTTCTCTTAGCCCCACAAATACTCATTAGTCCAGCTCATACGTCAAAACAAAAAAAGAAGGATAGCTCATAATTTTTTTAAAAAAATGTGTATTCTGAGACACTCAAAAATCAAGGTACAGTGAAACCTCTCAGAGCAGCCACCCCTCTGTACCGAGAATATTTGGTCGCTTAGAAGGGTTTTATTTACTATTATAAGATAATTCCTATAATGCATAATATTTTGGTTTTGTTTGGAGCGCTACAGTCTACTCTTTTGCATACGAGGGCTAATGAGACCAGGACCTACTGCTTAAAGCCGATTCCGAACGGCTACAAACATCCATGCCATAGTGGGATTCGAACCCACAAACTCCGGTATCGATGATCAGCACCCTAACCAATCGGCCAGTGTTCGGCTAATGCATAATATAAACAAGTCCGACATATTTTCCTTATGTAAATGAAATTTAAAACTTATCTAAAGAGAAAATAGTACTTTATTTCATGCTTCTTTATATACATATATTTTTTTAAAAGGGCTACAATTGGTTTCTGTTTTTTCTGCAGTCTTCATACTCCTTCAAAATTAAATTTTTTTTTAATGACTTTATTGATTTCCGTTCTTCGTCAGTTAAATAGTTCAGCTAACTTTCTTGCCGATTTGCCATTCTCATATTCACGCAGAACTTCAATGCTTTGCTCGAGATTTAGAAAAACGCACTTCAACATCGTTGCAACTCAGATCACTGACCAACTAATGAAATGATACTGGTGTGAATGACATTTTCGCTGACAGGTGTAATTCTTCCTTAACTTTACCGATTCGAATTCCAAACAAGGGTCCCAGGACACCTTCTTTGCTTGATTGTCGAGTTCCTCTCTCAGTTCCTATCGATGGTGCAATAGGGATTCCCTATCGGAAGGGTGAGGGGAGAATACAAAAGAGATAACAGATTTAATCTTTCTTAGAAAGGGGGGCAGGAATGGACTTCTTAAGTTATTCCTTTGTCTTATATCCGACCACAAACCTGACCTTGAGTGTTTTCGCTCAAAATTAAAGCATGGAGTGAGTGAAAGGGGCAATCCCACTTGGTGGCCGTTTAGAGGGAGTCAGGTGGCCACTGATACAGGTTATTTTAACATTAGGCCTATTTGTCGAAAAATCCATCCCATGAAATATTGGCCGTTTAGAAGGGTGGCCGCTCAGAGTATACAGATATCACTGTATACAGATTTCATAAAATGTTTAAATTTTATCAAATATCAAATCTGTATGCCTTAAAATAGTTATCAAATTGATGAACTTAAAAACAGAAATGAAAAACCTGGCACCTACAGTTTGAAAAAAGGTTGAATGAGAAATAAAAATTACCTGCTTATTAGCTTTATCACAAGTATCAAAGTCATAGAGAGTAAAACAAAACTCCTGTTTCTCTTGGCCATCTACAGATACGCTGCAAGTTACTTCCTAGAATAAAAATAATTTTTACAACTTATATACTTTAATACTTGACTTATATATCAGTATATTAAAGCATGCGTATTCTTAATGCTCTGGCAAAGATATTGAATAAAATTAGATTTTAAATAGATTATATTTTAATTAATTACAGCACAAGTATCATTTATTCAAAGACCATAAAAATCAGGAATTTTGAAGGACATGATCAAACAATTACAAAAAGTTAAAAACCAGTATATTCAATTCATGCAAGCTGCAATCTCTGTCAGAAGTAACAGCACAGTTTTAAAATTAAACCTGCTACCCATAAATTATGTGTGTATGCATGCAATTTTCATACATAATAAACAAAACAAAACAACTCAAAAAATCCCCTATATAATAACAGCCTAAGTTGTTTGTCCATCTGTCTGCAAATTTATGAAGTGTTTGAATCCGTATAGCATTTTTGATGAGTTAGGGTTAGCAAAATTCAAAGCAAGTTCGAAAATGATCAAAATCCACCCCTTCCCCCCTTTTTGAGAGTTTAATGCCATTATTTCAAGCTCTGTTGTCCCCGGTTAAGAGCAGGACATTATCAATTTATCACATAATAGGTAAAAATAACATTTTTTTCTAGCATTGTGACGTCATTCCTTTAATCATTTCTTATTTTAAATCCTTTAAATATCATAGGCATTATTTTCATATGTTTTATCACTGAACATAGATATTACGTAAATAATTTTCTTTTATATTTGTATTAAATAATAGATTAGGTACATACTTGCTAATTTAAAATTTAATCATTGATTTGTTTTTGTTGTAGTGCAAATTTTATCACCGGTATTAACAACCAATTCTTTTCATAAATGTCTAGGAGTCTATTTCAAGGACTCATAAATATCTAGCGTTTAAGTTGTATATCTTGGAAAATGAAGAAGTTTGTTCATTTGTGTGTTTGTTTTTTATACATAATTACACAGTTTGCAATCGATTCACTCCATTTTGTACATAATTCCTATATACTGCCTAATAATCGGTGTTCATATTAAAATCTCTCTCTCCATCCTATCCCGTAATAGGACAAGAAAAATTAAATTTGGCAACTTACATGCAGTCAGTAAAGATAAATTGAGCATGTACCAGATAATTCTCAGCCCCCCCCCCAAAAAAAAAATAATAATAATACCTGCCATATAGGGTACTTTACAATTCTAGGAAATTAATAATTTTATTGATGCCTTCATATGGCAGGCTATATGCTAGTTGTAAATAATTATATATTAAAATTGAGCAAATGAAATTAAAAATGAACACAGTAGTAAATTAAGGGTAAAATAAAATTTATGCATTTAACAAAGGGTTAAGTAGTTTTTTCAGCTTTAACAGCTTAATTGTCACATTCAGTATTATTTTTGGCAACACTTTGTATTTGGTTATTAAATTGTGATCTTTCAGTTGTTCAAAAGTTTTGTTATTTTTTTGGAGCATGGTAGATTCTGGGGTTATTAATTTCTCTCATTTCTCCAGGGTAGTTGGCATGTGTGCATAAGCCCAGTGGCGTTGATGTATCACTTCACGTTCACAAGCCACAGGTCTGAGGTTTGAATCCCAGGCTGGGCAAGGTTGACTCAAGGTTGAGCCTTTCATCCCATTAGTGGGTAAAGAAACTGAGGACCAAGCATGCTTGGGAAATAAACGCTGAGGGTTCTGCGTAAAACTGACCGCAAACCGAAACATATGCTTCACACCCCAGAGCCCTTGGTCTAGAAAACAGAGAATGGCACCGTAGGTCCTGTTGTGCTGAGGAGTTTAGAGTTTAGTTGGAATGTGTGTAAGTGATCAGAGGCCTAAGGAAAACTGAGATAAGTGACAAAGATGTAGAGAAAGTGACTAAATGTACAGCTCCAAAGCAGAATGTGTCAGAATGTGCAACACATGTAGCAGAACAATACACTCCGTTGCAGAACATTTGCGGCTTGCGAAATGTAACTGAAAATACATTAATCTACATTTTTTTTTGTAACATATGGCAAAGGTGGGATTCGAGAGGGAATGTAGTGTTTATTGAAATCAAATCTTTATTAGTGCAAGCTATAAATGCATTAAAAACTGAAACGCCTACATTTACCAGTTTCTTAACAGACATTTTATCGATTTCCAAACCAAAAAGCATTTTCGAATTATGGGAATCAGCAAGAGATAAAAACAAATAGGCATAAATGGGCCTTTTTGAAATAGGCATAATATACATGATAGTGATGAAATTACTGTTGGATAAAAGAATGTTTATTTTGCACTATCAGTACACAGATAATTCCAAAAAGTATTAAAATTTTCCCTTTCTTTTAATGTTTGGGTCAAAATGACTATTCCCATTTCATCACTGTGGTGATGTTTCTAAAATATCTAGGCTAAAATTTTCTAAAATATCTAAAATTTGTCTATGCCACTGATAACAGCAAATAAAAATTAAACTAAATATTTAATTTTTTAAATGCAAATGAACCCTGTCTAAAACACTTTCAGTTTCTCAAATTACTTACAGAATAAAAGTAAATTCATCAGAATTCACACCAGATTATCAAAGTGATAAATGAAATAGAAAAATAAATAATCAAGTCTTAAGCACCATGTTGTCTTGTTTTTCGCTTTTCTCTTCATCAGCTTTTTCAAGAGCTTCTTTAATTTCAGTATGGCCTGGTTTTTCGGATTCCTGAGGTAATTTAACTGAAATAAACAAACAAATATATATATTACACTATAAACACACTGAAAAATCATATTAAAATATTAACTTTTTCATACAATATATACAGACTCTGAAGAGCTAAAAAGATGCCTATGAAAAGAGCTGCATGCAGCTTGCAAGCTGCAATCTGATGACCTCTGACCTAGGTTCACAAGGCCCTACCCCAGATTTTAGGAGTATATTCCAAATCAGCCAATGATTACATATTGGTATCTTCCCAAAAACTTAACATTTTAAATATTTATAGATTCTGATCACGGAAATTTCCTTCTTTTCCTTCCATATGCTTCTTATGCATTGTTTGTTTTACATTTATGATTTCCTTACTATTTTCAAATAGGAGAAATCATTTCAAATCTAAAATATATTAGTATTTTTGATCAGTTTTTTTAAATAAAAATTCATTTATATAAATGAAATCACAGAAATACAATTGCAAGACTTTCAAAAGCAAGACATATCACAAGCCATAGATAGAACTTCAAAACAGCAACATCTAAATAAGCCACCACTGTTAAAATCATAAAAATATGCTTATAATGCATATTTGAAGACTGGAAATTAAAAAATACTAAGTAGCAAAATAAAAAAGCAATCTGTTTAAAATTTTGTAAAAATATTTTTTGGACATCTTATATAAATAAAAGTTTTATTTAAAAACTAAATTTCGATTAAGTATGCAGCTTTAAGATTTTTAATTTAGAAATGTAAATTTATTTCAATGCAAAAAAATTATATATATATATATATATATATATATATATATATATATATATATATATATATTTCGTGGTTCGATGAATTCAAGTTTTTCAAAATTTAACTCAGACTTTTTTTTTTTTTTTGTGCTAGGCCGAAGTTCCCAAGTTGTCTTAAATAGACTATGTAACTGTATTTATAAGGATATAATAAATATTTTTACTTAATACTTACAAAAAATTTCAAAATGACAGTAAATGAAACAATTCAAAAGTTACAACTATAAGAAGAAAATTGTATGTAAGCGGTGACACAATTTACTCTTATTGTCATTTATTTCTAAGCACAGTTTTAAAAATGCTCATTTTTTCCAACACAATAATACGGTGCACACGTTTAAAATTTTGTATTTCAAAACAACCGTTAAATTTGAATTTTAAATGTGATATTACATATTTGGAATTCACTTGTTCGTTTCTTTGCATGTGAGGAAGAAAATCTGCTGCAAATGGAATGAGAAACAAAAATTTTTAATTTTAGAATTTCTTACATAAAACCTATAAAAAGTATTTATAAAATAACCCTAACTATACCACTTCTATGAATAAATTTCTATTTGGGATAAACCAAAGTGTTCTATAATGTTTATTATTATTATTTAACCACGAGGGAAGTTCTTACCGAGTTTTTAATTTATGCTTCCAAGCTGGAAAAAAAAAATTGGATAAAAAAATAACATTACGTTATTACGCAGTGTTAAGTTATTGTAACAGAAATGCAAACTCAGGAATTTCGAAAAAGCGAATTCGCTATAGATATCCTCAAAGCGTCGACACCTGAAAATCAAGTCATTGCATAAACAATGTTTTCTTTTTATAACAAATGGGTCAAAACCAGAACAAAAGAAATGAGTTGCAGTACATCCCAATTACATTACTAAACACAGAGCAAACCCACGAAAGGAAATATATTTCTTTCAATTTTAAATTAGAGTAAAATTAAAGAAACCATTAATTTAAGAATAAGAAATTTTTCTGAACAACAAAATGTCTGCAGCATTTAACATAGTTTAAATAAATTTTTGTAAATATACCTTTAAAAAAAAAATGTTGAGGTGTTGACAAAGTTTTAACGCTGATAGTAAAGTAGCATATTGTTCTACTCCACTGCAAATCGTTTGTACCCTTTAATAATATAAGAACTGGCAATAAATGTTTTCTGTTGCATTAAGGGAGAAAAAAAATTAAACCTAGGATTCTTTATTTTGAAATTATCCGTAAATATGTAATTTAATTACGAAAATAAAAAACTCTAGCATAATACTACTACTTAAATATTTGATGTGTTTAAAGGAGAGAGACAGAAGGCTAAACTTAGATCACTTCAAAACTTCAAAATAGTGAACAAAAGTTTTGCAACAATCTAAATTCACACAAAATAGAAATCTCGAGTTAGAAAATAAGAAAGCAACAGTTTTGTGGCCAGGAATTCTATATAAATAAATTTGGGGCTGTCGACAAACTGATTCAGAGAAATTTTACAAAAGCAGTTTTATGAAAAGTTTCAAATGTTCTTTAACCAACCATCATAAAATGGAGAGGGGGGAGGGGATATTATTCAACCTCCAGAATTAACCGTTCTCCCCCCGCCGAGATTATAAAATGGTCTAGCCCGATTTATCGACGTCAAATCGGAGAAGCTGGGCTCGGGGGAAAATGTCACGTGATTAAATGCATCTTCCCTCCCTGCCCCTGAAAGCCGAGCGAAAACAATGAAGTTACAGTTCTGTATTCCAGGAAATGCATCCAGCTATACTACGTGTGATGCAAGCGCTACATGTTACTAAATTAAAAGAAAAAAGAAAAAAAGGTTGGAAAGCAAAACATCTGCAGATTAAAGTGTCCATACCGCTTTGAAATTTATCTGATCACATAAGTATAAAGTGACCAACATTTTTGCAATGAAAAGGAAGGCATAAGTTATTACTGACATGTTTCAGCTGAGTGAGAAGCCAATACGGTTACTAATTAATCAGAAAATATCCTTAGTTTATTACTATCAAATAACACTTTATCGATAACAATCGAAAAATATAACAAACGAAAGAGGACATAAGTAAATAATTACTATCATATTTCAGCTGAATAAGAAGTCACCGATGCTACTAATTTATCCAAAAATATCATTAGTTTCTTTTTATCAAACAATACACTATCGATAACAATCGAAAATGGCCTTTTTTTTTGAAGAATTATTTTACTATCTAGATAAAATAAGCTTTCTTTATGAGAATGTGATATATATATATATATATATATATATATATATATATATATATATATATATATATATATATAAATCGGCCTGTACATATCGAAAGGATATCTAGTATTATATAAACAATGGAGGACATCTAGAAGAGGACTTTTTGAGGGAGGACAGAACTTTCAAATAACTATCGAACAATACACTATCTCTAACAATCGAAAATGGCCCTTTTTGTGAAGCTTTATTTTACGACAAAGTTACTAACTACATACAATACGCTTTTTAATGAGAATGTGCATTATATATATATATATATATATATATATATATATATATATATATATATATAGCTTGTACATAACGAAAGGATATCTAGTATTATATATAAACAAATGGAGGACATCTAGAAGACGACTTTTTAAGGGATGACAGAACTTTTAAAAGGAGAACGATAGGTCATCTTAATAAGTACACGCAGAGATAAAATTAAAAACAGAATGTTAACATTTTAATATCAACAACAGTTGCTATTTTCTAATGTTATCTATAGTGTATTTAATCGATAAAAATAAACGATATTTTCTGGTGAATTAGTAGCTTTATTGACTTTTCACTCAGCTGGAACACCAAGAACGCCTGATGGCAGGCTTGGTGATACCTTGGATGTTATCTAGGAGCACTTTGTGATGCCTCTTCGCACCCCCCCCCCACCTTCCTAATCCCTTACCTCCTTTATCTCGACTAGACATGACTGCTCAGCAGAAAGTTCGAAACAAATTATCCTTAAGAATTAGCCTTATTGACTTCTTCTACCCTACAAGAAAGTCAAGGTATCATTCTACAGATCCATAATTTTGGTATAAGAACCACAAGGACGCCCATCTGGTTCAGGAATGTTGAACACGGGCTCCGTGTTGAACATTCCTCACCAAATGATGAATTTGCCAAAAAATTTCCAGATTCCTCGAAAATGTCAAATGGCCAATCCGTAATTTTGCTTACAATAGAAAAAAATTGTTTTTACAGTATTGTACGATAATTGGAACTGAAATGAACTAGAAGCGTTGATTGAAAGGCGAAATTAGAAGACTTCGTTTGAAGCATTTTGGTCAGATGTATTTTCCAAATTTGGAGAGAGAGAGAGGAGGCGACCCACAATGCTATATCAACACCCAAAATCCGTATTTTTCTTTAAACGCAAACCAGTCATTTGAATTTTCCGGAATGACTACGAAAAATCTATATCAGTTGTAGGGTATGTTCCTGCCACGGACGCCAATCCAACGTCTGTGCTAGAACATTCGACATCGCAGAGAGGTGAGGGGAGGAAGAAGAACGCCCAGAAATCCATCGCATTCCTTTTCCTCTTCTAAGAATGGCGGGATAAAGGTACCGGCTCTTGCCAGATCCAACATTTCCGGTACACTGGCGAGAAGAAAGCGCGGCCCGACAAACGAGGAGATCTCGCCCCTCCCCCCCAGGGTTCGGGAGGAGGGACACCTTTTCTCGGAACGAGCCGACCACCCCGTGGTGTTAAGATTTCTTTTCCTGGAATTGGGGTTCGGGGGATTGGTCAAGTTCTACTTAGGGATCTGTGTTACAACAGACCTCCCTCGGTCAGGCCTTTCCAGTTCTTGTATTTCTTTCAATGAACAAGAAAAAAAAAATAATGGATTGGAATGTTTAAATTAAAACAAGACGATTATTCAGAGGGATAAATGCATAGAACATTTTTTTTTTTTTTAACATTTTTAAACCCATATGCAGTGGAAACTCATTTATACGAATCACTTCTCGTTCCCCGCCG
>CM063499.1:92177818-92190318 GCA_032207245.1 Pardosa pseudoannulata | reverse complement strand
TTACAAAACTGATTTTATTTATTTTCCCCCCTTTTACTTTTATTATTATTGAATATTGTATTGTCACCAAAAATGAACCTCTATGTAAAATTGCAGGAGGAGGTTAATTGATCTCAAATTATCAAACTGACACCCAAGTGGAGTTACGTTTAATATAATTTCATCAGTGCCATCTCAACACGCTTATTCAAGGGCGCCATGCCTGTACCTGTATGTCAATTGACCCATTCGCCATTTGATTCACAATGTTGCAGATCTGAAATATACCTCGAAATTGATCTACCTTAATTTCCGGTAGATAGGCCGTGGCTTATCCGTGTTTAGCAACGTTTGTCGAAGGTGACTGACAGTGGACTAACTGAGTGGTACCTTTTGCGGTCCAGATTATCACTCGGGCGACATTCCCAGCATAATGACGTCAGAACTTGCCCGATGAAAATTTGAAACCATATACTTCCCCTTTGGCGACTTCTGACGTCATTTTGACACATTTTGACCGCAGTATAGCATCATTAGGTCGGCGTCAGTCCATGAATACTAAAAGTAAATACACTTTCGTTGTTTACTGTCAGTGTCCAAAGACTGATGTCGTGCTAAACATGTTACAAGAACGTCCTATGACCGGATCCGTAATATTTTTAATATTCCAGAATTGTAAAATCCCTTATGAGACAGGTAATAAAATGTTTGTTTTTTGGCTGAAAATTATCTGGTACAAGCTCAAATAATTTGTTTATCTTCTTACTCCTCTAAAGTCTCCCGATACTGCGAATGCAGCTTAGAATTACACTGAATTCATTTGGAAATATAGTTCAAAGTTTTCTGAGCTACGTCGACATGATCGTTAAGTTATTCCCAATTTCTTTTGAGACAGTAATTAATGGAAGTAAAGGAACGAAACAATGATTTCCACTAAACATTGAAGGTAGATAGAATTTGTTAATACCGGTGATAAAATTTTCTTTGCAAAAAAAAATAATAATAATAATAATAATAATAATCGATGGTTCAATTTAAAATTATCACATATGTACCTAATCTCTTATTGAAGCCACAAATATATATATATATATATATATATATATATATATATATATATATATATATATATATATATATATATATATATATATATATATATATATATATATATATATATATATATATGTATATATATATATGTATATATATGTATGTATATATATATATATATATATATATACACACACACACCCCACACACGGGCAAATAATTATTATTTCTGTTTTAAATTTGTTTAATTATGTTTTACAGTGACAAATAATAAGGAATAAATGTTTGACAGAATATTTTTCAAATGGGAGTTGCTAAGATACAGAATTAAAAAAAATTCCAATGCAAATCACTTCTATGTTAATTTCTGCTTGGACTGTATTTTTACGTTAACGCTGAACTGGCCGGATCAACAGGGCGCTACTTTTCGGTACTAGGTTCGAATCCTGCTACTGGCATGGATGTTCGGAATCGGCTTTGAACAGTAGGTCCCGATGTCATTATCCTTCGTGAAACAAAACGGTAGACCATAGTTTTTCACCAACCAACAAACCTACAGCGTGCCGCCAAAGTAGCTTACCAAATTTCAATTATTTTATGATTCAAGCAGTTCGAAGAATTGATTATTTGAGTATCATCTGTATTCTTGAATCCGCTTTTAAAATAAACAAAAAATAGCAAGAGAAAATAATTCGTAAAAATCAAGAAATCCGGAAATGATCTGTGAAAAATCCCTGATATATTTTTCGGGATTTTCCCGGACTAAAGTTCCCTTCAATGTGTGCATTAAAAAAGGGGGAGAAAAACGGCTAATAAAGAAATCCCCTTTCCCCTGGTCTCTGTTTAAAAAAAGCTCGAATGAAAAGAGCCGCCTGTTTTAACGAGAAAAAAAAATTGAATTAAAAAAATATATCAAACACATGCTCCCGTCACATTGGGGATGAATCGACGTGGGAGGTCTCCCCCTCCCCCTCCCTTCGATTCATTCCCACCTCAGCATGGGGCAGACGATAAAAGCCCGGGGCCGATTTTTGGCGGGAAACTCGCACGCCAAAAAGAGAAAGAAGGAAAAATACGACGAGTTCATATCGAATTTGGGGAGGCTCGCAAAGAGTAACTGAAACAATAATCACACACTCTACTTTTCTATTAAACCTCAGCGCAGCTCAAGCATATATACATGAATAAATTTATTCTCAAGTAGTAAAAAATAATAAAACATATTTGGCAAGTTCAATTAATTTTGACGTTCCCTAGAAATATCGTTCTCTGATTTGGTTTTTCCAGGAGAATTTCAGTCATTCACTAAGCCATTTTACCGAGATTACAAATGACATTTCCCTTCAATTAAATTCTACAGCTGCTAGTTCATTTAGATCTAGTATAATAGTGCAGGTATATTTTATTCGATAATCTGAAAAGGTATTACAAATTTTTGTATCAGGTATGTTATATTATAAATACAGGGTATCTGCCAAAATAAAATTTTTCAAATGCATGACTTTTCATAGCAGATCATTTTCCATGACTTTTTAAAGTACTTTATAAATTCACATACATAAAAATAAATTGTTGTATCTACATACCTAAGTTTACTCATATAGCAATTTTTCAATCCAAATGTTTCCAATTTGAATTCGGGTATTATCCAGGTGACCACGCATAATAGCCAAATATAACCCTATAATGTTTATATACAATATCCCTACAGATAAACTTATATTTTGTGCAAAAATCTTAACTAATTTTTATTAAAATAATTATATTAATAAAATTTTAATCTACAATTTAAGAAAAAACCAGAATAATATCCATTTACCCACCCATTAAGCTTTCTTGTTTCGAGTTTAATTGGCGAACAAATTTTACTTGGCAATAGGGTAAATAGAATAATACATAAATACCGAACTAGTTTAGCGGATCCATGACTTTTACTCATTTTATTTGAAAAATCAAGACTTTCCATGACAAAATTAATCCATTGTCTAAATCCATGATTTTCCATGACTTTCCCTGACTTTCCAGGTACGCGGAAACCATGGATATAATTATCACAAAAGAGAACACAGTTATTTCTATTAAGTTTAAACAGGTTTTCAAATCATTCATTTTCGAATTTTAGAAGAACTTACTTTTGTGTATAGGTTTTTTTATTCTCGTGGTATTTTGGCTAAAAAGCGAAACACATGGAGTCTTTGTAAATTTAAATGTCTTTATAAGTTAAAACTTATTTAATTCGCATGTCTTAAAAGAAAAACACTTCAAGCGCTTTTCTAATCTTTTGCATAAAAAATAAATACAAAAAGTCGCCAAGCGCAGATTATTGAAAAAGAAAATCGCAAACATACTGGAGGGGGCGAAAACCGTTCTGTTTGTTAACTTTTATCTAGTCTAAGTCAAAGTTTTAAGAATCTTATATATATTAAAAAAAAAAAAAAAAAGTAAATATACAACAACCACTTCAAAAGCTTTCCTATATTTTTACATTCAAAAAGTCGCCAATCCTACATTATTAAAAAACAGAAAAAGCAGGACATAGCTAAAAAGCGAAACACATGGAGTCTTTGCACATTTAAATGTCTTTAAAAGTTAAAAATTAATATTTAATTCACATGTCTTAAAAGAAAAAACACTTCAAGCGCTTTTTTAATCTAATACATAAAAAATAAATACAAAAAGTCGCCAAGCGTCGATTAATGAAAAAGAAAAAACCGCCAAATATACTGGAAGGAGAAAATCGTTTTGTTCCTTAACTTTTATCCAGTCTTTGTACAAAGCCAAAGTTTTAAGAATATTATGTATTTAAAAAAAAAATCAAATATATAGCAACTACTTCAAAAGATTTCCTATTTTTTTTTACATGCAAAACAGTCGCCAATCCTAGATTATTAAAAAACAGAAAAAGCAGGACATGGCTGAAAAGCATGTCTTTGTAAATTTAAATGTCTTTAAAACTTAAAAATTAATATTTAATTCGCATGACTTAAAAAGAAAAAACACTCCAAGCGCTCTTCTAATCTTTTGCATAAAAAAATAAATCCAAAAAGTCGCCAAGCGTCGATTATTGAAAAAGAAAATCGCCAAACAGAGTGGAGGGGGAAAAAAGCAGAAAAAAGGAGGCCACGGCGAGATAGCGAAACACGGGGACTCCTCTCACACACACGCACTCCACCTCGCCATTCAAAAAAGGAAAGGGGAAGAAGCGAGGGGGGAGAATCGTGCAGCTGATTAACTATTCCAGTCAGGGCTGCCAAGCCGGCGGCTCACTTCAAAGGGAGACGTCGACCAACAAAAGGAGAGAGAAATTGGTCTCGCGCGAAATCACGTAATTGCACGCGAAGCGTGAAAGATTACGAAGAAGGAAAAAAAGAGAGAGAAGTAAATACGCGGACATTCCAGCCCGGCACTTATTCCAGGGAATTCGGAGCCCACTACTTTTTAATGCCGTTCTAAAAGGAATTAAAATATTTCACTCTTACAAAGAAGTCATCTTTATGCTAGACATTATATTGTTTTTGGCAACTTATAAAATTTGATTTTTGTTCTTAGCAAGAGGTTACGGGGTCTGGAATATTTTCAATGTATGCATTACAAGATTTTTTTTAACTTTAAATTTGTGACCATTACTAGGTCCAGAGATATCCGGGCTTCACTGGTGGAACATAATTTTTCCTAACTGTTAAAGACTGTGGTGTGTGTATATATATGTATATAAAACTGTGTATATGTATAATCTATATGTAAGTATGCATGTATACGAATATACATGTATATACGAATGAATATATACATATATATGGTTAAACTACTATATTTGTAAAATCCTCTATGTAATAATAGCCCAAGTTATCTGTCCGTCTGTCCTCGAATTTAGGAAGAGGTTGGACCTGGAATGGATAGAGGTATCGATATTGGATTCTGGATGATTTAGGGTAAGCAACGTTCGAAATCCAACCCTTGCCCCCTTTTGTAGCATTGAATGTCATTATTTCAAGCCCTATTAAGAGCAAGTGATTCAATTTATCAATTTGGTACATAATAAAAAAGGTGAAATTAACATTTTTTTTTTCTAGCATTATGGCATCATTCAATCTCATAGAATCATTTATTTTAAACGATTTAAATATCGTCTGCATTATTCTCATACGTGTTATCACTAAACTTAGATAGGACGTACATATCTTTCTTTTATATTTGGTATATAATATATATAACAAATTATTTATAATATATTTATAAAAGATTTATAATAGATTCGGTACATATGTGATAATTTTCACTTAAATCATCGATTATTTTTTTGTTGCAATGAAAATTTTATCGCATTTAGTTTTTACTTTTTAGTTTTCTCTCTCTCTCTCTCTATATATATATATGTCTCATAGGTATTATAATTAAAAGAATTATAACTACATATACGTCTCTCTCTGTATGTGTATATATATATATATATATATATATATATATATATATATATATATATATATATATATATATATATATATATATTATAAATGGATATGTATGTGCGTATATAATATATATTTTTAATTGCTTTTCAGTTTACTGTGCTATTTTTACAGCTTTTTTTATTATATAAAAGCGATATTTAAAAAACATTTTATATTTATTCAGACTATAAGTGCGATAGCCCTACAAGATAAGTTGTAGAGAAGCAGTGTTGTCCAATCTTACCAATGGCAAAATTATGGATTTTCTTTTTTAAAACATAAGGTTCTATTTTAACATACGTCGAAACGCAGGGTATTACGGCAACTGAGCGGAGGTACAAAAGTTCCTCTATATCGGCGCCTTGCAACTTTCCGCTTCTTTGACCTCAGACATCATTAAGAGGAGGGCCGGCCGAAGAAGGGAGGGAAGGAAAAAAAGGGGCGATTTTCGGGGAGTCCCTTGGAGGGGGGGGTTCGAACATACCACTCGGAATTAGCTCTCTCCTGCAAAAGAGGGGAGGGGGGGTAGAGAAAATAGAAAGCAGCTGAAATTCTAAGAAGTGGAAGAAGGGAAACCGTCTTTTTCCACAACTGCTTTTTCTTTCCTTCCCCGCATTTAAGCGGATTTCTTCCTGTTTACGGCCCAGAGGGGGGCGATCGGTAACATATCTCGGGGCCTGTACCAAGAGAGATAAAGGACAGCCCGACGGCCCAAAAGGGAACGTCTCGCACAACTTATCTCTGCGCAACACCACAGAACTGATTGGTTTATCACACCACGGCAGAGTAAATGCTTATTCGGTTACAGCCCAAATTGGGAACATGAAATCATTCCTAGAGTCATTTTGAACACTGTGACAGTTTAAAACAAGCGTGAAGAGATATTTCTCAAACGTACGAATACAGATTCATGGTCCAGATCTTTTTAGATAGCCTAAGTACAGTACGATACCTACAAAACTGGGAAATTTATGAGACACTTTCTCATAATATCTTATAAACGAAGTTACAATTTGTACAAATTGATTATACTGAATTTCAGTTGGGATCGGGGTGCAAATCAACATCCGGCTCTATGTCCAAGTTTGTCTTGACCGGGCCCTGCCTGCAAACGTGTTTCAGCAACAGGATTCTAATCCACTATCTACAGAACAGAAAGGTAGTGACCTATTTGATCGTCATTTAATATTAGATTGTCTCTTTGTTGAAAGAAGTACCGTTTCTTAAACCTGCAAGTAGCACTAACGCGAAATGAAACCGAAACTCAAAGCCTACGATGGTCGAACAAGTCGGGCGGTGCCACTCGGCACTGCAGTCGTGGGTGTTTCGGAACGTTCGGAATCTTTACACGGCTATCATCTACCATTGTAGACAATTTTCCACGTTTCAATAATGCCGAATGATAGGGCGCTGCTGTACTGGAGTCCGCGGGTTCGAATTCCGCTGCTGAGATGGATGTTAAGAGCTCTTTGTAATGAGCTTTGAGCATTAGGTTCCTAATCTCACTTGTACAGCGATAAATCGACTGTAGTGCTTCATGCCAAACCACTTTTAAATTTCTTAAATTCCCTGACTGCATTCACTTTGTTCACTAAAGACTAAAGCTTTCCAAGTCCAGTTTAAAGGACCTATTAACCCATTGTGTGCGGGTCTATTTGGCACCGGAATAGTACCAGGCGTTTGGCACGTCCATTCTCAATAGATCGAAAATGATTTCATTTTTGAACCCACTTTTCGTATTTTAGATTCAAATATATATACAAATATAGAAATAAAAATATATAAATAACCATATGATTTTTGGAAACAAAAAATATATTTTTAGTGAATAAATTATCCATTAAAAATAATATTTTTAGTGGATAGTAGCGTAAATATGAAAAATCAAACAGAAATAGCAGTATATAGTTTTCATTTTTTCCCGTTCTGTGGTTCCGCATCGACTGATTTCAAAACTAGTTTTTGTCTCGATTTTTCCCGAATCTATGTAGTAGACAAGAACATTCGGCCTTGTTTTCGTGTCTATACCGTTATTTTTGTACCCACCAACAAACCCTGCAAAGGTTCAGACTCTTTCCACAGAAAAAAAAATTAAGCACTATTTTAAGACTTTTAAGCATTTTAAGATTTTTAAGACCTTAATTACATTGATTAGCACTAACGCTAAAGAAAAACTGAACTTTTAGCCTTATGACTTGAAAAATGACAAAATAATAAAGTATAGATCAATTTAATAATTTTATTACACAATTGTTGATATCTCATACTGGAGACCTCTTTCTTTCCAAACATAATTTTTTAGAACAGGAAAAGTCCTTATTGATCATGATCCGCTGAAAAAATTCTAAATATTTGTAAAATTAAGAAAGTAACTGTTGAAGATCAACAAGGACCACAATGCAACAGTATTTTTACAGCAACTGATGTAAAATATGTAAAAAATTTCTGTATCATAAACAGTAAATATAAATTCACCACACACACAGGGAGAAAAGAAGTCATTTAAAAAAAATGTTTAAATCTACTCAAAACAAATTCAAGAAATTTCAATCTATTTTAAAAATGTAACTGAAAACTTTTCCATTCATAATAGAATATAAAAAAAAATATATAAAAAAATAAAAATATTTTAAATGAAACATTTTTCTTTTTTTATACATTTTTAATTATTCTAATATATTTTTAGTGGATTACCTAAAAAAAAATTCAAACACCAATATTTATCATTTTTTTCGGATTTATAAATTTTGTCTCATGAATTAAGCACTTTTAAGCTTATTAGGGACCTTAAAAATGGTCTATACCGTTATTTTTGTACCCACCAACAAACCCTGTTGTTACACTAACCCGTTCTAGTACGTCACCCGCACTCAGGTATCAATCGTCAGAAAACGTGTAACGCATAGTGTGTTAACGAAAACATAATTGCCAGCGGTGAAATTTTATTAAATGTGGAGGTCAATTTCTTTAAGGCCTTATAACATGTTGATAAAAGAAATAGATTTAGTTCAAGATTCCATTCCATGTTGAGGCGGAAATCAATTTTATTACATACAGGGCACTAGACTAGAGCGCATTCGAACTTCCCCACTGCACATCTTGAATAGGTAGAGGGAGTACAAGCATACAGCCCGTCACAGGACGGGATCAGTCAAATTTTTAAATTTCCAGAATCGTAAAGTACCCTAGGAGGCTGGTAGAAAAAATGGTTTGTTTTTTGGCCGAGAATTATCTGGTAGACGCTCAATCATTTGTCTATCTTCATACTCCTCTAAAGTCTCCCGATACTGTGATTGCAGTTTAGAATCACGTCGAATTCATTTAGGAAGATAATTCAAAATTTTCTTAGCTACGTCGAAGTGATCGTTAAGTTCTTCCCCATTTCTTTGCCACAGTAATTGATGGAAGTAAGGGAACGAAACTATCCTTTCCACTACACCCTGGAGGTAGACAGAATTTGTTGTTAATACCGGTGATAAAATTTTCATGGCAACAAAAAATAATCGACGATTCAATTTAAAATTATGACGTGTGTACCTAATCTATTATTGAAGCCAAATATAAAAAGAAAATTATTGACGTTGTATCTACGTTCAGTGATAAAACGGATGAAAATAATGCAAACGATATTTAAATAATTTAAAATAAGAAATGATTAAATGACATGGTTAAAGGAATGACGTCATAATGTTAAGAGAAAATTGTTATTTTTATCTATTTATTATGTGACAAATGGATAAATTTAATCTCCTGCTTTTAACCGAGGAAAATAATGGCATTAAGTGCTAGAAAAGGGGGGGAAGGGGTGGTTTTCGAACGTTGCTAACCCTAACTCATCAAGAATCCAATATGGATACCTCTATCCATTCCAGGTACAATCTCTTCATAAATTCCAGGACAGACGGACAGATAACTTAGGCTATTATTATATAGGGGATTTTCGCACCCCCCCCCCTAGAGGTTTAGAGAAATGTTAAAGAAAATCTGTAAATTCTTCCTTTAATCCTTACACAGAATAACTCAAATTCATACGATTCAGTCAAAGATTCGAAACATTTAAAGCATTGAAATTTTTCATGGGGGGACTGCATTAACTCGAAAAACTGCATGCGTCTTTGAGAGCCCCATTTGCGGTCGCCGTAATAATAACGCTGTATTTTCGGTTACCCTCCGTGGGAAAAGGTTAAAAATAGAATTCCACCGCAATTCTATTGTGTAATAATAGGTGCAAATTCATAACTCATTAGAGGCCTTAGCGTTCGCGACGCTTCACTGAACATTCCCGTCAAATATTGAAATGAAGAGGGGGTCATTTCCATCCCCGATTCTGAACCTGTCTTCCGCTTCCTGAACTCTGAGGTGAGGACATCATGAGTCGTGGAAATCTGATGGCAGACTGCAGTTTCGCTAAATCCACAAACCAATTCAGTTTAGTGCCTTATAAAAGAGTCATTTCTAAATGGGCAGAAGGTATGGATGAAATATATAGAATCCTGAGAAGAACCCCGTGCAACATTGTAAACTAGGACATAACAATTAGCAAAGGTGAGGCAACTATATGGAAGGAGCGCCTCTAGGTGTAGCTACTTTTATACATTTGGTATGTCAAAAGCCCTCTAACGGCCACCATGAATTATCAGAACAGCGCCACCTATTAACGTTACGAATATCCACTTGGTTGAAGTGTCTTGCAACATGAATTCTAGATAATGCAACGGCTAGAAGAGTTCCCAAATTGACCTTCCCCAAGTTTCCAAGTAGCAAGATGTTTTGGGGCTCCTTGACTGACAGTCGTATCCCCAGTGGTGAGCAAATGATACATCATTACAGTGTGCTTCGTTAAATGCAGAGACATAATAAAGTGAGGTTACATTAAAATTAATTTAAATATAAAAGAGTTAAATAAGGCCCTGTCCTCAATAATAATAATAAATAAAAAATAATAAGAGATTAAAATTAAAAGTTAAAGCGAAAAGGGAGAGAAAGGATAGAGAGTGTTTATGCGGATGTTTCTAGGTGCAGATACTTATATACATTTTCAGAAGGCCTCTAGTGGCTATCAGAATATTGAACAGCAGCGCCACCTATTGGTGTTATGAAAATCCAGTTTATAGTGTCTTCTAGATAATACAGTGCGGTGAAGAGTTTCTTGGTTCTGAAAACGGGTCGCTAAGGTTCTATAAAGTTTTAATTGGTTAGACCCTTTACTGGAGTGCATGAAACGTAGCAGCAGTGGTCAATTTAAGAATAGGAGTTAAAATGAGGAAAAGAAGGGACAAGCCACTTGTTGCTTGTTTATGCCACTTGATCAAACCAAGCTCGATTGAGTCAGAGGCTACTCGTTTTAAGGTAAAGGGGGTGCTTTACCTTAAAACGAAAGGCTTTGGTGCGCCTTTCGCTTTTAGCGAGCACCAAAAGGGTGAAAGTACGACTTTGCTCAAGTGGACCTATGGGTCCAGAAGACCTACAGGCTCGGCCTGGCACCCTCTGCCACCGACAGAGGTATCGATTAAGAACTTGGAGGACATTGCGACCACGAACTTATTTTAAGTGCCCAGTCACCTTTCAAGAACACGGTGGATCTTCGGCCGGCTCGGGATCCGAAGCCGCAACCTCTCAGTTGCGACAGCGTTGCCTTTGCCGACTGAGATACCGCGGCTCAGGGACAAGCTTGTTTTTCCCTTTCATTGTTGTAAACACATGAGAATATTCTGGAGCTCTAACGAGGACTATAAATTGGACATGGATCGGGAGCTAAGAACATCCACGTCAGCAACGGACTTCAGAACTAGGTTCGAATTTTTCAAAGTCATATATTCCATAGACCGCCCGTCAGCCTGCACCTAATCCCGCCATTCTTAGGATTGCAACCTTCATTTTGATACCAGATGAAATGGATAACCCCAATCTCTTCTATGGGTCCCTATTCTTCGCCAATAGGCGTCCATCTGCGATCGGATAGGATTCATCCGAACGGGCCAACGACGTATATTTATAGAAGGCGAGGTTTCAGGACGTAGATTTCAGGAACGTCTTGACGACTTTTTAAAATCGCTCAATTCTGGAAACCACATGACTCATTACATTTTAATAAGAAAAATAAGAATCCCATTTTTGGTCTTTTATTGAAATATTTTGTTATTAATTCAGATTTTCTTTTTTACAACAACAGACTTTTACTGTCATACATCATGAAAAAAGTAACTGTTTACTTAAAAAAGGGACTAAAAGTGATCAATTGTAAAAAAAGTGACTAAAGGTGAGAAAAGGGACGGAATTGCAAGCCTGCAATTCTGTTGTGATTAGAGTTGAGAGCAATGGAAAAAACCCGGTTTAAACCCGGATTTTTTGGGAAGGGAATTTTGAAGTCGCCAATTCCTATGACACAATGAGAACCACCATTTTTTTTTTCTGTCTTTGTTGAAGACCTCTTAAGTTGATATTTTCACAAAATTTACCTATTATATGCTATGAAAAAATATTGAATAATTGGGATAAACTAACTCTATTTTTCCTTTGAGAAATATCCAATATTTTTATTATTACATAAATATTAGGCAATAATCTGTAGTGTCACAAAACCCACAAATCATTGTCTTGGATAACATCTCTCTCTTTCACACACATTTATATATATATATATATATATATATATATATATATATGTGTGTGTGTGTGTGTTTAGGAATTGGACACAAAGTGCAACATTGTCATTTGATGACACCTTTAAATGATATATGCATTACAAAAAATAATAAACTATTTTAAATTTAAAGATATTTATTTTTGTGTTATAAAAGGAAGCGGAAAAGTTTAGCATAAAGCAATTTACATAATAAATAATGATAAAAAATAATTTATATAATTATATTAGCAATTAAAATGGAAGCAACCAGTTACAAGTTTGACAAGACTAACAGGGTCATTAATTACATAAGTACTACTATAAAATCATTTAAATGCTCATTGCTATTATTTCTTGGAAATATATTATATATATATATATATATATATGTA
>CM063499.1:92170318-92172818 GCA_032207245.1 Pardosa pseudoannulata | reverse complement strand
TATCGTTTATTGTTATCAATCGGTTATTGTCATGAAAATCACGACGTCCCAAACGGATCACATTAAGCGGAGTCCACTGTATTACGTTGGCATTACTTTTTTAACAAATTAAATACTTTTTATGATATTGACAGTATAGCATAAAATTTAATCTAACAAACTATTGTTAAGTAAATTAATTCTATCTTTTGCAGCTTGTTCAAAGAAATGTTTTTACTCTTTCTCATGGTTAAAAACTACTTTTTAACCCATTGTGTGCGGGTACATTTCTTAGCGGAATTGTACCAGGAGCTGGAATTTTGCGCGTAAATTCAGTTGAATCTCAATAGATCGAAAACTATTTTCATTTTTGAACCCACTTTTCGTGTTTAAAAATGAAATATATAGACAAATATATAAATAACAACCATAATGTTTTTGTAAACAAAAAATATATTTTTGAGTGGATAAATTTACAGTAGTATCGTAAATATGAAAAATCAAATAGAAATAGTAGTACATAGTTTTCATTTTTTCCCGTTCTGTGGTTCCGCATAGACTATGTAAAAACGAGTTTTTATTTGTCTCCATTTTTCCCGAATCTATGTAGTAGACAAGAACATTCGGATTCGTTGTCCTGTCTATACCGTTACTTTTGTACCCACAAACAAACCGTGCTGTTAAACGGGTTAGTACTAGTACGTGACCCACGCTCTAAGTATCAATCGTCAGAAAACATACTAGTAAGTAACCCGCTCTCAAGTATCAATCACCAGAAAACATAACATACTAGTACGTGTCCGCCTACCATGGGTCAACAAAACAAGTAAAATAGATAAATTATGTTTTTAAAAATCTTTAACAAGAAAAAGTGTAAAAAACGCACTAAAAATTAACGCAATTAAAACGCAGAGGAATAAAAAAGATAAAAGGTTTGGTTTGGAGTGCTACGGTCTACTTTTTGCAACACAAGGGGTAATGAGACCGGGACCTACAGCTTAGAGACGATTCCGAACGGCTACGAACATCCATGCTACTAGGATTCGAACTCACGAACTCCGGTACCGGAGGCCAGCACCCTAACCAATCGGCCATCGTTCGACAAAAAGATAAAAGGAGTGTTTTATTTATGCCGCTTGCAAATAGATGCCGATACTAATTTAAAAATCAATCAAATATCAAATCAAGTATCAATCATCAGAAAACTTAGTAGTACGTGACGTAGTATCAATCGTCTCTAGTACCAATCGTCAGAAAACGTATTAGTACATGTCCCGCATACAATATGTTGACACTTTCAGAGTTAATTAGTGATGAACATAAAATTTTAAAACATCCTGTAATGGATAGATTGAAAATATTTCGAGGGGAGTGATCTAAACCTACGATCCCCATCCTCACAAACACGATGTTGCATAACGAACACGCCTTTGTCTTAAAATTTATGTGATCAGGAGAACAACAGTTGGGAAGCAATCTGTCCCGACAACAAAGCCCGGATATCCCTGGACCACCAAGGAATCGATACCTGCCTATCAACCCACCCAGCCGACCAATCAGAGATGGGGAGCGTATCGGTGTCACTGGTATTCCATCCTCCCCGACCCTTCGAAAATTGATCTGATGACGTTGTTCCTGGATTTTATCTGCCAGCGTCAGCTGCGAGGGGGATCATTTAGCAGTGGGAACTTGTGAATGACGCGATGAGATAAAAAGGGGGGGGGGACGATTATTGGAGCCCCGTTTTACATGGGCCCCAAAAAGCGGCGTCACTAAAGCCGTGAATCGAATTCCCCTTTCTAGACATCCCTAGCTACAGAAATAAATTTAAGGGTAAAAAGAATCCCAACTTTCTTCCAAAATGATGACAGAGTTTACCCATAGAGTAATCGCTAAATTAAAATAGCCAACTTCACTGCTACTACATGGGCATCGGAGAAAATTTTTCAATTATTAGACCTATAGAATGTTGATGACGGAAAAACATTTGATATTTAGTGGATACAGTTATTACAGAATTATACGAATGCTCGAATAATAGCATTGCACTTCCGAATGATCACGTGGTTCTGACGACAATCCTGGCCAAAAGGAGGGTTGGTTTTGGTTTGGGGTGCTACGGTCTACTTTTTACAACACGTGAGTTAATGAGACCGGGACCTACAGCTTAAAACCGATTCCGAACGGCTACGAACATCCATGCCGCAATGGGATTCGAACCCAGGAACTCCGGACCGAAGGCCAGCACCCTAACCAATCGACCATCGTTCGGCAGAAGTATGGAGGGTTGAATTCTGCTTATGTTTTTCTCGGGTTTTTCCCGACCCTCCAATTAAAATCTCTTTTACCCGGTAAAATGAAGGTAATTTTACTGCCACATGTGAACGGGTTTTAAACTCCGCTTCCATGTGCCAAAATTCGGCGCCAATGCAGAGTAAATACTCACCTTTTCAAGATTTGTCCCTAGCTAGGAGAAAACTTGAGATGTAGAAAATTTCCCCCTTTCTACCACGGTAACAGC
>CM063499.1:92150318-92165318 GCA_032207245.1 Pardosa pseudoannulata | reverse complement strand
CAAATACACACATATACATATATATACATATACACACATATATACTCGTATAAATACATATATATATATATATATATACATATATACAAGTATACGTACATATATATATATACAAGTATATATACATATATATACAAGTATACATACATATATACATATATATATATATACAAGTATACATACATATATACATATATATATACAAGTATACATATATATATATACATATACATATACATATATATATATACATATACATATATATATACATATACATATACATATACATATATACATACAAGTATATACATATATACATACATATATACAAGTATACATACATATATACACATATATATATACAAGTATACATACATATATACATATATATATACAAGTATACATACATATATACACATATATATATACAAGTATACATACATATATACATATATATATACAAGTATACATACATATATATATATATACAAGTATACATACATATATACATATATATATACAAGTATACATACATATATACATATATATATACAAGTATACATACATATATACATATATATACAAGTATACATACATATATACACATATATACACAAGTATATATACATATATACACAAGTATACATACATATATATATACACAAGTATACATACATATATATATATACAAGTATACATACATATATATATATATACACAAGTATACATACATATATATATATATACACAAGTATATATACATATATACACAAGTATACATACATATATACACAAGTATACATACATATATACACAAGTATACATACATATATACACAAGTATACATACATATATACACAAGTATACATACATATATACACAAGTATACATACATATATATATATACAAGTATAAATACATATATACACAAGTATACATACATATATACACAAGTATACATACATATATACACAAGTATACATACATATATATACAAGTATAAATACATATATACATATATAAATACACACACGCATACATACAAGCACACACACACGCATATATATATATATATATATATATATATATATATATATATACAAATAAAGATTAGAACAGGTAAACTTAAGCATTTAATGTACGCTGTTAAGATTAATTTGGGAAAAATACAGCAAAACTAGTGAAATTGATATTTTTTGATACTGATACACAATGCAGTAAGCATTTCGCATTTCCTGCAATTACTACGAATAATCCGTAACACTTGGGTGTATGTAACAATAATAAAAAAACTAAGAATCCCGATTTTTATAAGGCGGTCTCTTTGATCTTTATCTCAACACCGCGAGTTCTGCATTCCTCGCTCACCCACCCCAGTATGAGGGAGAAAAAAAAATCGGGCGTTTGAATGTGTTTGCGCAAAACGGCCCTTGCCTTCTCTAGCGTTCTTACCTCCACACAAGCATAAAACACACACACATATATAAATATACATACACACATGCATATATACACATGTACACACACAAATATATATATACTTATACATCTGTATACGCACATATACTTACATATGCATATATATAAATAAGCCTATGTATACTTATGTATTTTCACACACATGCGTATACCTATGCATATATGTATATTTACACATAAAGATTTATATACATATAAATATACAATACATATACATGAATACATATTTCAAGAACGTATGAATCGGGTATCTGTGTGTGGTTGCGCAAAACGTTCTCCACCGTCCGAATTTCCAACACAGGGGGGGGACACTCTTTCCAGGCGGGGGGAAATATGTATCATTACATACGCGGGCAGCGAAAGAGATGAAAAGCTTCCTTATTAGTTCGCGCTTCAGCCACGCAAGAGAAAGAAGAAAAACACACGCGAGTCAGAAACTGCTGCCAACACACAGGCGAATTCATTCAACTCGAAAAACCGCTCTGGGATGAACGAGAGAGAGAGAGAAATAAATAAAAGAACGAAAACAACACAAAAGCAGCAGAAGAGAAGGGAGGGGGGAGAGAGCGAGCTAGCAACAAGAGGGAAGGGGGGGAGGTGAGGGGTGATGGCGAAAAGGGCGATAGCGTCGGTTTATCATGGTCCTTTGAAGTCGTGCCGCGCGATAACCCTGAGAGATGTGGCTTTTTTGTGCGCCGACGCCGCGCAGCTCATGATTGTTCATTCAGAAAGCACTGCTGCTTCAAGATGGCGTCGCAACACAGTTGGCTTCGCTGGCTGCAGACTGAAGGCACCTCTCACCAGAGTTTCTTAAGCCTTAGAATAATACCCTTTTTATTTATTATCATAAACGCACGGAATTTACAATATATGTCCCATATTTTTTATTTAGTTAGATTTAATTAATCTTACACGGCTGGCGAATCAAATTTAATTAAGGCGAGGGTAGACTTTCATATATATATACAAGTATACATATATATATATATACAAGTATAAATACATATATGCATATATATACAAGTATACATATATATATATATACAAGTATAAATACATATATGCATATATATACAAGTATAAATACATACATATATACATATATATACAAGTATAAATACATACATATATACATATATATACAAGTATAAATAGATACATATATACATATATATATACAAGTATAAATACATACATATATATATATATATATATATATATATATATATATATACACACACACAAGTATAAATACATATATATATATATATACAAGTATAAATACATATATACATATATATACAAGTATAAATACATATATACATATATATACAAGTATAAATACATATATACATATATATATATATATATACACAAGTATTTCAAATTGGCTACAAACGACCGAAAATTCGAATTTTCGATTTTAGTGAATAGTGAAAGAACATTAGTAACTAGCATATAGCCCATCATATGACGGGATTAGTAAAATTTTTAATATTCCAGAACTGTTAAGTACCCAATCACACAGGTAAAAATGGTTTGTTTTTTGGAGGCATAAAAAATTCCACCTATGATTAAAAATATAAAAAAAGACCGGCGATTTCTGCACTTGACAGTTATTAACTTATTACTTTAAGTTAATTCTTCACAGAATGCAAATTTTTAACTTTGCGAGCAAGACACCTAGAAATTTAATATTTTTGCACAAAATTGTCACTATTTCAATAAAATGATGGTTTTTTCTCATTGAACTGAAATCATCGCTATGAGAGCCACTTTTTGTTTTAGAGAGGTAATTACATGTCAAATGACCCTTGTAAACAGGTAAAATTATAAACATGTTTTAAAATCTAAAATCTTATGGGGTTTTTTTTTTTAGTTAGTCAATTTTAGAAGTATGTTTTTCATTAAATACTTAAAATTTAACATATGCAAAACATTTCTTGTAAACATATGCAGAAGTGAGAACATTTTTAACAAAGAAAACATCAAGTTATAAATAGATATTTTTTAAAAATATTTTTTTTTATAAGTATTTAAGGTTAGTTTATTTAAGAGATATATAACAGATTTCTACAAAAAAAAATTCAGACATTTTAGTGACAAATAAAATGTTTTGTAAGGTCAAAGTGTACTAACAAAACCATGGTATCCTTATGTTTCCGTAAGGTTCATTATTTACGAGGCTAGTTTAAACATGGTAAAAACTTAAAAGCCTAAATTAAAGACATTGTGGTTTTCACGATTCAATGAAATTACGTACAGCGTTCCTGATCTGTTTCATATATATGTATATATATGTATATATATATATATATATATATATATATATATATATATATATATATATATATATATATATATATATATATATATATATATATATATATATATATATATATATATATATAATATATATATATATATATATATATATATATATATATATATAATATATATATATATATATAATATATATATATATATATATATATATATATATATATATATATATATATATATATATATATATATATAATATATATATATATATATATATATATATATATATATATATATATATATATATATATATATATATAATATATATATATATATATATATATATATATATATATATATATATATATATATATATATATATATATATATATATATATATATATATATATATATATATATATATATATATATATAATATATATATATATATATATATATATATATTCGTGTATATGTGTATGAGATTGACAGTTCACTCCACTTGATCACTAACAGCGTTTCCCAACTTTATTTTGGTTCACGTACCACTTGGTTGTACATCATGCCATATTGTACCACTTTGTAAAAATGATTGTATTTCGTAAAATTAGTTATTGCAAGTACGTTTATTCGCATTATACATTTTATGGACTGACATATCCAATGAGTCAAATGACATTGAAACACGACTAAACGCCATGACGGATTATGAAGTCACTGTAACATACATACGTATGAGCTTGTTCCAAGTTTCACATTTATCTACTGTTTTGTCATATTTGTTTACTAACAAAAAAATTTAATAAAAACACAAAATTGTAAAAAAAAATTAACTTTACTGTATATTATTAAAATAATTTATGAATTATAAGAAAACACTTTTCCATGATAATTTGATTATTTTTTAATTTTTATTTTTCATGTCTTCCATTTTTGCCGTACCACAAACCAACAATTTGTGTACCAATAATGGTAAGCGTACAACAGGTTAGGAAATGCTGCTTTAGATTAAGACCTACACCCCCACCCCCCGCCTCAAAAGAATTACTGCGTCACTGAACTAATAACAAGCTTACGCAAAATACAGAATAAAGAAAGCTTAAATTTAATATAAACAATCAATGTAACGGAATTAAAAATGAGTAAACAGATTTATACTCAATTGCTGTATATAATTGCAATATGTGACATTGCCATTTATTAGCTTGCAATCATTTAAATATGGCAAAAACGTCATAAAATGAAAAAAAAAATTAAGCATATAAACAACAAGATATACGAAAAGCAGCGGTTAAATCTTCAGGTAGAAAACACTGCCTTGTAATTGCAATGACTTAATGTTCATACCTTTAAAAAATTCAGTTCCGGAATATCAAATTAAATTGTTTTTGTTTATACATTCAATGTAAACAAAATTTTAAATAACGATTAAAAACACGAAAGAGAGAGGTTTAATAAAACATCAAAAATAGTAAAAAATAAACCTTATAGTAAAATAATTCATTACGTATGTGCATATTATATAATTAATGTTTTTACATGGCTTCGAATAAAGCAAAAAAGTAATATCAGTTTAATAAATTATGCATATATATGTATAATTTATTGAATTGATTATATATATATATATGTGTGTGTGTGTGTGTGTGTGTATGTGTGTGTAATATACATATACACACACACATATATATACATATATATATATATCTACATATATATATACATATATATATATAAACATATATATATATATCTACATATATATCTAAACATATATATATATACATATATATATAAACATATATATAAATATATATACATATATATATACACACACACACGTATATTAATGCAGATGTCATCGAATATAATTGTTTAAGTGTTAGTTACGATGATATAGTTAAAACGATTTGAAAGTAAAAATAACTAAGCACCTGTTTTTAAAACAAGACAAAAAAAATTGATAAAATAATTGTTCATGCATGTGCACATATATAATTAATGTTTTTACACGGCTTCGATTGGAACAGAAAATAAATCAATAATACACATATACATATATTAATGTTAGATATCATTGAAAATCGTTCTAGGTGTTAGTTATGATGACATCATGAAAACGATTTCAAAGCACAAAGAACTGCGCGACTATTTTTAAGGCAAGACAATAACACGTTTTAGTCGTACAAAACTTCAAGATAAGAACATTAAAAAAACTTGAATATACAACTGAAAACAACACTCTGTTAATAAAACACACAAATCCCGGTGGCACTTCTGAAAAGACGTCGCCAAGATGTCGACATCATACGCTTTCACGAGGAGGAAAGGAGGAAAAAAAAAAGAAAAACCCTCTAAGAACATTCCGTTTACCTTTTTCTTTTTTAGATATACGCCGCCGTAAAATTACGCGAGATTAGTCTGAACTCTGAAGTGTAACTGAGGGATTCGTCAGCACTTACGTTTTCGAATATTCGTTTTCAAGAGAGAAAAATACTTCGAAATAGTTAGTACTAATAATCGAAAAATACAGTTAGACACTGAATTTTTCTTCTTTTTTTTTAAAAAAGGGCGCATCAAGTTGTTTACAGGGTTGTAACTTTGACCAGAACACTGAATAAGAGTCGTTTTAACCGTTCAAAACTGGTCAAAAATGTCAGACTTGTTAAAAATAGTTTTAAATTATCTTAATTTTAATATGTAATCTTTTGTAATTAGAAGTGACTTTTAATAAGCATAAAAATAGTACACTAACAAGTTCATGAGATTGAACATGCTTATACAGTATAATAAGAATGTCTGAATTAAAAATGAACCACGCACATGTAATTGTAAAAATGTAATCCAGTTGCAATAAAAAACATAAAATATGTGTTACAGTAAAAAAATAAAACACGAGTTAAGAGTTAAAAACATAAAACATGAGTTACAGTTAAAAATATAAAACCTGATTTACAGTTAAAAACGTAAGTTGTAGTTAAAAGCATAAATTTTATAATTAAAACAAATAACATGACATTTTACAATTAAAATTGTTATTAATTCATAATTATTTTAATTTCAATCAGCATAATTTTGTAAGAACTGTAACCATACCAAAGTTTTAACATAAAAGGCATTAAAATAAAATTTGTTGATTTTACAATATATCTAATGAACTGTTGTGACAGCTCTTCATCATCATTTTATTAAAAGATTATTTTCAAAGTTTGCAGTAAAACAAAATAAATTACGAAATCATTTAAATTTAGAGACAACTACAAAACTTGTTACTAATAACCATTTTTTTTAATTCAACATCAATTACATATAAAACAGCTTGTATAAAAAAAAATAAGTAAAACATTTTTCTTGTATCTTGGTGTTGTTATATTTGTTTTTTGTTGGTGTTATTTATATTATGACATTTTTAACAAATGTAACTTGCCTTTATCGTATGCTAGTAAACCATGTTCGATTACTATTAAATATATTGAAAAGACAATATCAGCCCACACAACGAAAAATTTCAGTATAACGTATATTATTGTACGCTATATTGAAATTTGTTATCTAGTTTTGTTTTCAATTAAAAAAACAGTGGAGCACCGAGAAATTTATAATAGACTTATATACAAAATTTGAATACTTTTCGGCTAATTGAATTTGAATTAAACCCACACAAAGAAACATTTCAATATAACGTACATTATTACCCGTTATATAGATTTCAGATTGGAATTAACACATTGTATGCAGGACACGTGCTAGTACGTTTTCTGACGATTGATACTCGAGCGAGGGTCACGTACTAGTACGGGTTAGTGTAACAACATGGTTTGTTGGTGGATACAAAAATAATGGTATAGACACGAAAACGAAGCCGAATGTTCTTGTCTGCTACAGAGATTCTGGATAAAATTGAGAAAAATAAAAACTAATTTTTACGTCAGCCGATGCGATACCACAGAACGGGAAGGTGGATTCAAAAAAGGAATTTAGATTTAAAATTAACTTTTTATTTATCCTTGCGAAAATTCGTTCGGTTTTTCATCTTTTTTTTTTATTAAAATATATTTATAAATATATTGTAAACATTCATAAATCAGATTTTACATATCGAACAGAATATATGAATGTATATATATATATATGTGTGTTAGTATATATGTATGTATATATATATATAATATATATATATATATATATATATATATATATATATATATATACATATATATACATATATATAAACACATATATACATACATATATATACACACATATATACATATATATACACATATATATACATATATATACACATATATACACATATATAGACACATATATACATACATATATATACACATATATATACATATATATACACATATATACACATATATATATATACATATATATATATACACACCTATATATAGACACATATATATAGACAATAATACATAAAACACATATATACACAATATATATACATTACATAAATATATTATCATACACATATTTGTTTAAAATATATACACTATATTATATAACGGAAAGGAGGATGTCTAGAAAAACATTTTTTAAGGGAGACAGTCCTCCCTTAAAGGAGAATGATTGGTCACCTAAATAATACAATATTTTTTATCACTATACCTAAATGCAATACTAAACATCGTCTACTAGTCAAACAAAAATAAGCATAGGGCACATCCACACAAAATTTCAGATCGTCAAAAATGAGGTATAACTTTTCACAGTCATCTAAAGAATTGCTGAAATGCGATTTGCGAGGCATAATTAATTCACCCTTTACACTTTACACGCTCGTTTAGAAATATTTAGAATTGTGGGTCACTTGCGAGCGACGGCCGGATTGGTCGCACACACTCCCATGTATCAGTCGAAGGGAGGTGAAAAACAAAACTGGGCATATCAGTTGAAATTGCTGTAGTAAAGATTGGCAACACTGTTTTGTTTACAGTTCTAAAATTTGCCATTATTAGCCATCTAAAACATTTCTTTTAGATATATCTTCGTACTTTTCGGCTGAACACCCATTCAAAAAATAAATAAATAGTAAGATGCAAAATCACTTATGTATAACCAAATTTGATGATTTTCGTAAATTGAATCATTTGGACAATTGAGTTATTTATGAAATCGAGTATTAGTGGATGAGAAGCATATCTTTCGATTCATGGAATTATACCCAGAACATGTCACATTTCATTTCTTCATGGAATGAAATGTGACATGAGTAATACTTCATTCATACCAACATACAATAGTAATATTTTATACGGATATATAAAAACAGGTATAAAACCATAGATATTTGTAAAATTACGAGAAAAATTTAATGGTAACGGCAATATTTCGTTTACATAGGAAATACAGATAATGTAACAAATGATTTTATATTTTTTAACTTTAGGGGAACGTATATTAAAACGGTATTTTATATAATGGCTTAAAGGAAATAGTAATGAAGTTCTTTTGTTTTTCGTTTTTATAATTAAGATCGAAAAAACACGTTTGTTTTTTACACATTTTAAACGGCTTAAATAAAAAAATAATGAAGTTCTTTTGTTTTTCGTTTTTACAATTTAAAGATCGAAAAAACACGTTTGTTTTTCACATTTTTTAAACGACTTACATCAAAATAGTAATGAAGTTCTTTTGTTTTTCGTTTTTACAATTACGATAACAAAAAACACATTTCTTTTTCACATTTTTAAACATTGACTAAATAATTATTCAAAAAGTAATGAAGTTCTTTGTTTTTCGTTTTAAAAATTACGACCGAAAAACACGTTTTTTTTTCACATTTTTAAAAATTCTATTTAGTATTAATATGAAAGCATTTATTGTTTTTCAGATACAATATTCAATTACTAGGCTTAAATACAAGCAAAATAACTAAGAATCACAAATATGCTTATGTAACGATTTTTAGTTTTTATGCATCTTATATCTTGAGATAATACAAAATCGCACAGTATACTAAACATAAAAACGTAAACAATTTCAGAACAAATAAATCATAATAAATGGAATTCTACGAACACTCGAAAACAATACATAAGCAAACGTACGTTTATAAAAATACAGCACTCGTTAAAACAAAAATAGAAAACTTCTGATATTTCATAAGCAAAATTGAATATGTTTTTGGCAGAATTACGAAATTATTTTTATAGTTTCATGAGTTAACGTCAAACGAAATTACGCTGTAGCACAATGATACTAAAATATATATGCAACATATGTCATGTAATACATATAAGTATAAATAAGAATGAAAAATAAAATTTTCAGCACGTAAAGATGGATACAATATATATACACGAAAAAAAAAATACATAAGCAAACGTAACGTTTATAAAAATACAGCACTCGTTAAAACAAAAATAAAAAACTTCTGATATTTCATAAGCAAAATTGAATAGAATCGAAGAATTTTGAAGCAAATTATTTATATAGTTCGAAAGTAATGTCAAAAAAATTACGGTGTAGCACAATGACTGAAAGTTATAAAAATATTTAAAACCTATACATACTTGTGAGGAAGTATAAATTGTATAAGTATTAAAATAAGAATGAAAAGTCAGATGATTTAAATGATAAAGCACGTAAAATATATATAAAAACAGAAAAAAAAACAATACTGCAAAACGAATGTTAGTAATAGTATAGAATTAAGAACATTTTAAACTGAAAATACTGAGCAGGAAACAAACTTAGATATTTCAAAATAACCACATATGGTAGCTTTGCGAATCGAAGACATTTTGAAGCAATCCCTTTAGTATATAGTTCGAAATCAAGTCATAAAAAAACGAGCACAAAAACTGTTAAAGTTATAAAAATATTTAAAACCAACAAAAGAATAACTCATTACTTGTGAGGAAGTATAAATTGTATTCCACAAACATTAAAAAAAGACAATAAAGTGAGAAATAATTTCGAAATGATAACTTTAGCCAGGCTGACCGTTTATATATAAAAAAGAAAAAAAATTACCAATGGACATTTGGTCACCGTAAACGAATGTTCGTAACAGCCCAGAATTATGAACGTTTAAAAACTTGTATAAACAATTATAGAGCAAGAACACAAACCTGGATATTTCAAAATAATGACATATGGCTGCTTTACAAATCATATTTTTAAGCCTTCCCTTTAATCTATGGTTCAAAATAAGGTTATAAAAAACGAATACTAGAATTCTGTATGTAGTTGAATACATATACTCAAAACAATAACACATTATTTGTGTTGATATATAGATTGTGTTCCACAAACATTAAAAAAAGACAATAAAGTGAGAAATAATTTCGAAATGATAACTTTAGCCAGGCTGACCGTTTATAGATAAAAAAGAATAAAAATTACCAGTGGACATTTGGTCATCTTAAACGAATGTTCGTAACAGCCTAGAATTATGAACGTTTAAAAACTTGTATAAACAATTATAGAGCAAGAACACAAACCTGGATATTTCAAAATAATCACATATGGCTGCTTTACAAATCATATTTTTAAGCCTTCTCTTTACTCTATGGTTCAAAATAAGGTTATAAAAATCGAATACTAGAATTTTGTATGTAGTTGAATACATATACTCATAACAATAACACATTATTTGTGTTGATATATAGATTGTGTTCCACAAACATTAAATAAAAAAGAAAACAGACTGAGAACATAATGTTACGAGAAGAATGATTCCTTAATAGTAGTTTTGATAGAAAGCAGGCTAAGTAAAAAAGGAAGAAAATACTACTTACGAGTGGACATTCGGACATGGTACGCCCCGCTTTGGCCAAGGCCGAGGGTAACTTGAGAGTAAATTTAGGTATTTTGCCCAGAATGCTCGACATTTTGAAAGCTAAGCCACCACCACATGACGTGGAGAGGCGACTTCGATTCCCACCAGGCCGTATTTTGTGTACTTCCAGTGAACCGAAGAAACAGATCAAATGCCGAACGTTCTAAGATTCATAAATGAGAACGGGGGAGAAGAAGAAAATCAGGCTGATTCGATTTTTCAATATCCAAAAAGCACACCGGAATCCTTCGCCCGCGACAATCGCTGTTTGCTGAATGAAGGGAATATATTTTTCGGTTCACGCTCATGACAGCCCTCCAACAAAATACAGGGTTGCCAGGCTCGCGCTCTTGGCTCGAAAGCGACGCCGCCAAATGAATGACACTTGGCGACATTTCGAGATTTGTTTACATTTTCCATCATTCCTTGGTTCGCTATCAAAAAGAAAAGAACTTCAGCATCTCTAGTACTTTTTATGCGTCCGCTACTAAACGGAATATTACAGAGAAGTCTTCTTTTTTCTCTAACTAGTGATTTTGTTGGAGAAGAAATTTATGGCACGCAGTGTTTTCTGCTTTTAATCAAGGGGTGTTGTTTTTCCCTGCTTAATCTTATATTACGTGTCTCGCACACCGCGCCGCTTTATTATACCAGAAATAATGGTATTTTTAAGAACAGCGTATACAAATCATTCAGGTATATGTTCAACACATGTGTAATTATTATAATATTATTTACAAATCTAAAAACTTTATTTTTCAGTACATTTGTATGTATATCTTTTTTAATGCAATTTTTTTATGTTCTTATACATTAAGGTCTCCGGTTTGGTTTAAATGAAGTTTTTTGGTGAAAAATTAGAAATATGTTTTACTGATTTATTTGTTAACCCTAATGTTAGCTTTTCAAAACAGTTTTTGTTTTGTCTTTACGATCTATGAAACAGAAGTCATGACAATTTTTATTTGTATATAAAATAGAGTTTATAATGTAAAATATATAAAAACTTGTATATAAAATAAAGTTCGTGATATAAAATATATAAAAGCTTGCATATAAAGTATAGTTCAAGATATAAAATATAGAATATATAAAAGTTTGTTTAGTTCATGATATGAAATACATTAAAGCTTGCATATAAAACATAATTCATGATATAAAATATATTAAGAAAATATATTAAAGCTTTATATAAAATAGTTCATGATATAAACTATATTAAATCTTGTATATAAAATATAGTTGATGGTATAAAATACAGTTCATGATATAGTTCATCTCAAGAAACAGATGAGTAAATTATACTTCTGTCCTAAATTTAACTTATTTACATTTCAGAACATGTATTTGGGGTTATAAATTGCTTATCCAAAAAATATGTACTTTGAATTTCTCCAAAATGTTCCGTATAATTTTAAAATTCATACTTTTCAAAAAAATACATAATACCTTAGGAGATAAAAAGTTTTTATCATAACTCGTTTTTGATTTCGTATAAAATAAGACGTTCTGCCTGCTCTTTTTAGAACAACATTTTCCTGCTTTATTAAGAATATTCTAATTTTTTAATAAAATTATTTCTTATTTTTTACTTGAAGTCTGAAATTCTTCGGTTTGTCAGTGAAATGTATAGAGAAAACATTGAAAAAAAGGAATATTACACGAAAGCATGTTAGAGCATTTAAAATTGATTGAATGATTTTCTGTCCTTAATAAAGACAACCCTTTGAGGACGGGTGCATCATATATGCAGCATCTTTCAACCTGACTCAGAAGACGAGTATATCATTAATGATATTTTAAGTAGGACATTTAATTAGTATTTCTTATTGCCATTAGAGTAAGCCCTATGTCTGTTATAGGTGAAATTGTCTATTAGAGATATCTGAATACTAGAGAATCATTTGGATCAATTTAAATGTTGTTGCATATATGATACGCTCGTCCTCAAAAGGTTAATGCAGAAAGGTGATAGAAACCTTTGAAAGAACAAAATCTTTACGACCCACTTCAGTCGTACTTTCACCCTTGAGGTGCTCGCTGAAACGAAAGGCGCATCCCTTTGCCTTGAATCGAGTTCATATCATGCTTGGTTTGATCAAGTGGCATAAGACAACAATAACAAACTCTTTGCGATTTCAACATTACTAAATGAGTTTTCTGAAATTTCAAGATGTGACTTTATTGACATTTACTTTCTTAAATTGTCGATTTCCAGCCTTGTTGATGCTGTCTTCAGTTGTATTTCTTTTTCAAAAAGCTGATCAGCTTATTGGCATCAATGAAAGAAATTCTTAACTAGTACTGCATCTATTGGGTAGCTGGGTCTAATGCCACTTGTTCATACCAAGCCCAATGAGCGCTACTCTTTCGAATTAAGGCAGAAGTGTGCGCCTTTCGTTGTTCACGAGCACCGTTATGGTACAACTTTGTACGAACACACACGACACAACCATCGGTTGAACTCATTCATCCATCCATCCGCAAGTCAGAATTTAGATCCAAACCAGAGGCCGACTCACCCCTGATTCAGTAACCCCAGAGGTAGAATTTGTTAAGGAACTTGGAGGACTTGGCAGTCAAGACATATTTAACCTTCCCCAACTGCCATTAGCAACACGGAGATCTTTGGTCGAGACGAGGACAGAACTCGCCACCTTTCGGTTACGAGACTGACGCTCTACTCACCAGGCTACCGCGGCCCGCCATCTATTTGTAAGCGGCATAACTAAAAACTCAAACAAAAGATTTACTTTTTATTGCATTCTTTTATAGCTTTTCGGTTCCTGGTAGTCTCGAGCTTTCTTTAGAGATTCTTCCTTATTCAGTTGGGCGAAATGAAAATCGGAGCATGACGGACCTCTCAAGCCCCCTCCACACTGTGGTCCACTGCCAGCCATTACCACCGTAGGGTAATGAAGTGGGTATGGTTTATCGTGGTCGATGGTGGCAGACGGTAAAATAGCCTTGGCGGACGATGGCTTCGGGGCAGTTTTTCTCCAAAGATCAAAGGTAGCCGGATGCGCACTCAAGTCCGCAGTAAACCCTATGGGCGAATACATGCGCTCGGCTCATTGAGTAGCCCAGCGTGTGGATGCAACCCGTGAACCATCGTTCGAGGTCACCATCAGGAAGTGGTGAACAATTGGCCATAGTGTGGAGGCTATATCACAGGTCAGCAGCGGTTTGAGTGCCGCTTCAGATCGCTGTCGTGACCGGGAGATCTTCCATATCTATTACCCTGATGGGTGCAAGCCTGGGCCAGATTAGTTTGATTTGGTTTGGAGCGCTACGGTCTACTATTTTGCACACGAGAGCTAATGAGACCGGGACCTACTGCTTCAAGCCGATTCCGAATGGCTACGAATATCCATGCCATAGTGGGATTCGAACTCACGAACTCCGGTACCGACGATCAG
>CM063499.1:92132818-92142818 GCA_032207245.1 Pardosa pseudoannulata | reverse complement strand
AAAAATCGTTAGTACCGAATTTAAAATAAAATTATTGCAATTTTTTATTGCGGGGCTCTAGAAAGGTAAGCCCCGCAACAGCATAATTTTGCTTATATTTCCAAATTCAAAGATGTCATTCGTTAGTACTTCGTTAGTACCGGTAAGTACCGCAAAAAAATTCGTTAGTACCGAATTTAAAATAAAATTATTGCAATTTTTTATTGCGGGGCTCTAGAAAGGTAAGCCCCGCAACAGCATAATTTTGCTTATATTTCCAGATTCAAAGATGTCATTCGTTAGTACCGGTAAGTACCGCAAAAAAATTCGTTAGTACCGAATTTAAAATAAAATTATTGCAATTTTTTATTACGGTGAAAAGCATTTCCCCAGCCCCGCACCTATGGAATTCCCCCCTTTCAAAGATGCCATTGGATAGTACTTCGTTAGTACCTAGCAATAATTTTATTTTAAATTCGGTACTAACGAAAATTTTTGCGGTACTAACCGGTACTATACTCGGTGTAAACTCAAGGTCACCGATTTTTCCCCGATGACCAACTGTAACTATGGTAACGACAGTTGGGGAATGACATTACTCTTTTTTCCCCCTGTGTTAAGAGGTGTCATACATCGTGTGGGCTCTCCGTGCATGATGAAAGTATGTTTATTTAGACTACACTTTGAAGAATACTTAATACTTTACACAAAATTTTATGGGTCATTTCAAACCTGTTTCTAAGTTCATAAATTTAAGATATAATCCTATTTCATAAAATTACAATTCAAAAATTGTATGTTATATTCTAATCAGTAAGATTTAAAAAATTCTACTGAAAAAGTAAAAAAAAATTTTTTTTCTTCTTGCACACACAGTTGCATTATTTACAGAAATAATATCATTAAGATGATTGAATAGTTCGCTAATTTTAATGAGTAATTAGTTATAATTTCTCACTATTTTTCTTTATATTTGTATGATTCTTTTAATTTAAATATCAAAAGCATTTCTTAATAATTTATTTAAGAGAATGTAGTTCTGAAATTCCTTAAATTTAAGTTGTATGTTAATAAGTATATTATGAAGTTATGTGGACCATAGTAAAGTTTCTATTCCAAAATTGTACAGTATTAGTTATTTTATGATTTTACAAGAATCGAAAGAGGTCTTAATGCAATAACAATATTTTGTATAATTTTATTATGTATTTAAAGATTTATGGTCTGTTGACACATTTTTAGAAAGTGAAAATTTCTTTAGAAGGTAGAGATTCCTAATGTTTTAGTAAGAATTCTAAATTAAAAGGAATTTTTGTATTTTTACAAAAACATCTGTGATTTATTATAACCATTTTATACATATTGTTTAACTTTTCTTTATGTAAATAGTTAACGCATTTATGCACAACTGAAAATTTTGACTTATAATAATAAAGCAAGTCGTCTGAACGTATTGGAATCAAATCCTCAACTGAAGTGCTGAAAATAAGTGTGAATGCACAGGCTTCTTGGTCGCTACCATAGTAACCGATGACTGGGGAAACGAGAAAGTGTAACCTTGAAGCGCCAATAGATTTTACATGGACTATAGAATAAACTCAAAATATTTTGTTAATTCTTAAAATATTCCTAGCATATTGATTTTTAATTTTTTCTCCTGTATTTATTTTATTAATACTTAAAAATACAGTCAGGGCCTGATTATCGCACGGGCACTTTGGGGCACGAAAATTCAGTCGAGTGCTTGAAACACATATTAAGTGGGGGAAAATTGCAAACTTACGCTACCATCGTTAAGTTTTAATAAATTACTAGCATATAGCCCGTCCTACGTCGGGATCAGTAAAATTTTTAATTTTCCAAAATTGTAAAGTACTTTATGAGGCAGGTAAAAAAAGGGTTTGTTTTTTGGCTGAGAATTATCTTGCAACAAAAAATAATCGATGATTCAATTTAAAATTATCACATACGTACCTAATCTATTATTTAAGCCAAATAGAAAAGAAAATTATTGACGTAATATCTAGGTTCAATGATAAAACGTATGAAAATAAGGCATAATTTAAATAATTTAAAATAAGAAATGATTCAGTGAGATGGCTAAAGGAATGACGTCATACAGCTAGAAGAATGTTATTTTTACCAATTTATTATGGGACAAATGGATAAATTGAATCGCCTGCTCTTAACCGGGGAAAATAGGAGTTGAAATAATGGCCTTAAATGCTAGAAAAGGGGGGAAGGGGTTGGATTTCGAACGTTTTAAAGAAGGCCGTAATTTTCGCTGTGATATGAAGCCTATTTATAGCATTTTATTTTAGAATCGGATCTATAGTTTAGAAGATAAACATTACTCGCTATGAATTTTGCTAACTATGGATGCCTCTATCCATTCCAGGTCCAACCGCTTCATAAAATCGAGGACAGACGTACAGATAACTTAGGCTATTATTATATAGGGGATTGGTCGAGGTAATTTTGTTTGTCATGAACTCTATTGTTTCCTATTTACTTTAATTTTACTGTTATTTACCTGATAATTAATTCCCTCGACGCTTCCCTGGTGCTTTTTTTTTATCCTATGGGTTATTGCATATTTATAAGACAGATTATTAGCAACGCACCACTATAAACCATTAAATCGTCTCATTCATTTCAATTATTTTTAATTCTATTATTAATATATTTGCTGCACCACAGAGCTTGTGAGTGTGACAAGATAAAAATAAAAAAAAAGTGGGTCCCTCTAGGTCCTTAAAAGTCCTTCATTTTTAGCATGGCTCAACAGAGATAGATAATGATAACGTACATTGAAAATTGGGTGTTTTTGATTTTGAATATTACTCTAATGCTAATTTCTTAAATCTGTTTGATAACTCAATGTTATAATTTTTATACGACTGTCATTATGATTACTTGTCGCTATAAATTTGCATGGGGTAGGAGGGCACAAAAAGCCCTGGGCACAAAAGTATCTCAGTCGGGCCCTGAATACAGTGGAATCCGCTTAATAATGGATCGCGGTTAATGTTATCGATCACTTATTGTTATCGAAATCACTGGGTCCCGATTTTCTCTATGTTAAAAGGATCGGTTTATGGGATCCGTTTTCGAACCTCATTTTAACTGGCATAGGAATATTCACAATGCATTCAGAAAGAACCCGTTCTTTTCTTCACCTTCGTTCTTGTTTTAATTTCTTAGAATTCTGCCTCCACCTAGGGAAATGAGAAATGATCAAAGGAGTGGGGTATTACACGTTCCTGGAGGTTTTCAGAAATACGCACACCCTGCTGGTGGTCAATGGTTGTCAGATAAGCAGAAGGCAACCCGTTCTTATCGGAACTGAGAAGGAGCGTATTCCCATTTTATGCCTTGCTCGCTTACGTGCAGCTTGTCGATACGGAAGCCAGAAAGCGAAATGATTTAACATTAAAACTAAATATCGAAATTTTAAATCGTTATGACAGGTTACCAAATAGGAGTCAGCTCAGTTAAACATTTCTCAGCTTCCGAATTGCATTCAAAGTGTCGAAACGTGGATTACAACACAGCTCCGATGACTTTAAAAAACATTAGGATGACGAACGATTTATCAATGAGCTTCTTAGAAAGAATTGTAGACAGTCAATAAATGACCATTTTTTAAAAATTATGTATACAATTCTTACGTGTTAAAGGATAATATACGGTACATAAATATAAGGCGTGAATTAAAGGGGGGGGGGGTAAATTGATCTAATTTTGCATATCGTTTATTATTATCAAAATCCCGAAATCGCCGAACGCTGGTCGATTGGTTAGAGCGCTGATCGTCGGTACCGGGATTCGTGGGTTCGAATCCCACTATGGCATGGATGTTCGTAGCCGTTCGGAATCGGCTTTAAGCAGTAGGTCCCGGTCTCATTAGCCCTCGTGTGCAAAACAGTAGATCGTAGTGCTCCCAAACCAAACCAAAATCCCGAAATCCCCAACTGATTACATTAAGCGGAGTCCACTGTATTTTCGATCACTCTAGAAGTATTATTTTGCTGACGAACTAGTTAGTTTATTTGGGAGGGGGGGATGTTCACTTGTACAATGAATTTTCATTAAAAAAATGATGATTTTCTAAATTCAAATTTAGTTTTAATAACTTTAATAAATTCAAAATTTAAAACGAATATCCGAATTTATATAAAGGTATATTAGAAGTGTTTGGTAAACATTTTGTAAGAATCTATAACAAGTTTAGTTTCAATAAGCATTTTAAAAAAATAAGAAAATTCATGAAACAGGAATTTTTAAACATATTGGATTTTAAAAATAAAATCCGATTCTATAATAAAAAAAAAAAATAATTTCAACTTTTCCTTATTTCCACTTGGGGCGAATCGTCTTCATTAGGACACCATTTTCCTCACGGTGCGGCGCCCCTATGACTTGTACGCCCCAGGCAAATGCCACCTTTGCCTCGCTCTAATTATGGCATTGATATGAGTACTGAAACCCCAATCCATAAGGATGGCTGTTTATGCACATAATCGAGGCTCGATTGAAGCATAGGCCGACTGGACCTTGGCCCTACGACCCTGATTTGGGGAGGGAGCTTTAAAATTTTATATGATATGAAATACAAGCATAGGCACGACGTGGCCCTAACGAGTACCAGCTCCACATATATGGTAGTCATTTTTTAGACATGTACACACTGATTTTGACTCAAGACATAAAAAATATACCAATGATATATAAATACATACCCACCCACCCACACACACACACACACACACATATATATATATATATACATATATACATATATATATATATATGTGTGTGTGTGTGTGTGTATGTAAGCATGGTACCCCTGGCAATGCTCAGCAAGGTGAATTTACTTCGAGCAAGCGAAGTTCTACTTTTACGATATGGCAACAACCCTCCCCAGTGGAACGCCGATGTTGACGGAGGCCTGACGCGAGTTGGACGGTACCGAGTGCAGGCGGCACTTCTCGATGACCGATTAATCGCCAAGACGGGCGCTTATGTTATGCCAGATTGGCACTCATGTCCAGTTTTATTTTAATTGTCCCTAGACACCATATAATTTGTATATAATTTGTAAATAGTTTAATTAAATAAGTTTGTTTTAGTTAAGCTTTTGTGCATCTTTTCAACCGTGGAAATAAATCTCCCATATATATATATATATATATATATATATATATATATATATATATATATATATATATATATATATATATATATATATATATGAGACGGACTTCTCGATGGGTGGTTGCAGTCATGGCCCATACAAATGATACCGTTTCAACTAAAGACCTTTATTAAGATAATGTTGGAGGACGGGTTCCCACTTCATCGTAGGGACGGGACAAACCGAAGGGTCAGCTAGCATGAAGACCCGTAAAACCTGGGTCAACATATGTGGGAAAATATCTCTAGAAAAATCTGTCTCCAACATCGTGCATCTCCTTTTTGTTTGGAAATTTCCTAAATGGTCCGCTAGGGCCATGTAGGATTATAATTGGACAGGCCCCTCCTTTGTGGGCGTAAACGGTAGCCCCTTTGGTACATTTAGTTGAGGGATTAAAAATGGGAATGCAAAAGGACGCGGTAATTTTTTTACCTTGATTTAAATTTTGAAAACACCTGAGATTTTTTGTTACATACATATCTGTGCGCGTGTGTGTGTAAGTAAATGTATGTACATATATTTGTATATATACGTGTGTAATTCTCTTATGAAAATATATCAATGATATATAAATACCCACACACACGTGTGTTTAGGGGGGGATGTATATCATATTTGTACGCGTATGTGTGTAATTGACTTCTTATGATTTGGTTTGAAGCGCCACGGTCTACATTTTTGCAACACGAGGACTAACGAGACCGGGACCTGCTGCTTAAACTCGATTCGAAAAACCATGCCGCATTGGAATTCGAACCCGCGAACTACGGTAGCGACGATCAAGACCCTAACCACTAAGCCATCGTTCGGCCAAGTATGGTTGAAATGACTTAATATCACATATCTTTTGGGTTCTCTGTTGTTGCATACCAGTTACTATTACTAATTCTATGTAAGGTATTTGGGCAAAATTAGAGAATGAATTTATAGATTATCTTTGTTAATTTTTAAAAAATTCTCCAGAAACACCTGGAGCAGCCTTGCGGAACCCACTTTGAGGAACCTCAACAGAGTCGATCGGATAAACCCACATTCGCCCAACGTCGGTATGACAGTCGTAAGGCTAATTCGGAATATGGCACTGGTACCCCAAGTAAACCTCCAACAGCTGAAAAAAAAAAAAAATCGGATCTGAAAGACGCTAACCAATGTCCCCGTGGGAACAGGCTAAGCAGATCTTTGTACCCACCGCTAACACCATAAACATCACGGGAAAAGGGGGGGGTGACAAAGGGTATGCGATACGAGAACAGACACCTGCGAGTGGCATTTTCCCTTGTACTTCGATAGCAGCGGTTTATCGGGGAGCAAGGCTGAAGTGTGGATGATAGATAGCCACTCATTATGTCTGGTAAATAATAGACTTCTGGTTCGAAGCAAGGAATTGGAAATCAGGCCGACGTAGTTGTAATCAGTGGCGTAGGAAGGCGACCAACACCTTCTAAATAAAGAAAGCTTCCTTGTGACAACAGAGATGTTTAGCCCAGAAGACATATATATATATAATATATATATTATATATATATGTATATATGTATATATATGTATATATATATATGTATATATGTCTATATATATGTATATATGTATGTATATATATATATATACATACATACATATATACATACATATGTGGAATGAGACGAACTTCTAGATGGGTGGTTCCAGTAATGGTCTATAGAAATGACACCGTTTTAACTAAAGACCTTTATCAAGATAATGTTGGAGGATGGGTTCCCACTTCATCATAGGGACAGAACAAACGGAAGGATCAGCTAGCATGTACAAGACACTGAACATCTGTGGGAAAAAAATCGGCCCAACGACATTGTGCATCTCCTTTTTGTTTGGATATTTCCTAAATTGTCCGCTAAGGCCATGTAGAGTTATAATTGGCCAGGCCCCTTCTCCAAGGGCGTCAACGGTAGCACCAATGGTCCATTTGGGTGAGGGGTTAAAAAGGAGAATGCAAAAGGACGCGGGAATTTTTAGCCCTAAGTTTTGAAACCCCATGAGAATTTTCCTTACAATATATGTATACGTATATATATGTAAATATAATATACATATATATTTACATATATGTATATATAGATGTATATATATATATATGTGTGTGTGTGTGTATACATGTATATATATATATGTATATATATATATGTATATATATATATATATATATATATATATATATGTATATATATATATATATATATATATATATATATATAGTGTGTATATATATATATGTATATATATATATGTATATATATAATATGTATATATATATATATATATATATATATATATGTATATATATATATATAATATGTATATATATATATATATATATATGTATATATATATATATATATATATATATATATATATATATATATATATATGTATATATTATGTAATATAGGCGAAACTCATTCAAAAGCACAACACATTTTATTACTGGTGAGATACATGAAATCCATACAACATGCAAGCACTTTTACAACATCGTGCACATAGATGATGTGATCCTACACACACACTTTTCAACTAGGGATTTCTCAGGTAAAAAGACTACGAATAATCCCGAAGCACAATGGATCACGTGATAAAAAATACCCATGGTTAAAGAGAACGCGCTCACTATTGGCAAAGTAATACAGACAGAGGCTGAATGAAGTCTATAGCGTGTCAGGAGGGAAAAATCAGAATGACCGCACAAACCCCGAACGTACTTTATGAACAATATTTATTAAATTAATATTAAAATATCTAAATAAGGGATTTTAATATTCCGTGTATTCATCTACATATATGTATATATATAAATATACATATATAATTACTCCTATTATTTTGAATTGCCGGGCATACTAGACAATAAGAATACCTAAGTAAATTGCAGTGGCTCCATTAAAACAATAGCAAAATTCGTGCTGAAACTAACTTTGAGACTAAAATGTGTAAGTTATTACACGCCAAGTGCAAAGCGTCGCATGAAGGTGAAAACACACTTCTGTTATCAATTTCGCCCAATCGATCACGCGGATTCTTTCCCACGAGACCAACCACTTAATCAGCGTTAGGAACAGTCAGAAATCAGCTTCGATCATTTAAGTCAGCTCTAAAATAGGGATTGTAGACAGAAAATGAGCATTTATTCTATTGTTAGTTTTAACAGAAGAGTAAACAGAATGGAAATCGACTGGTTACACTCCTTTAAATGAGACATTATACGACTCGGAAATGAGGTATAAAAGAAAGTTTGGTTTGGTTTGGAATGCTACGGTCTACTTTTTTGCAACACGAGGGCTAATGAGACCGGCACCTACAGCTTAAATCCGATTCCAAACGGCTACGAACATTCATGCCACAGCGGGATTCGAACCCACGAACTCCGGTACCGACGTCAAGCACCCTAACCAATCGGCCATCGTTCGGCGGAGTAAAGAAGGAGAAGTGGTAAAACGAATTTTAGAGAAATATTATAGGTGTAATAATTTTGATATATATATATATATATATATATATATATATATATATATATATATATATATATATATATATATATATATATATATAAAGTAAACGTGTGTGTGTGTGTGCAGGTGTGTTAGAGGGTCAGTAATTAGTGCAGTGCATCCTCGCAAGGTCGTGGCCCTCTTTTCACTGAGTGGTTGTGTCTAAGAGAGGCTCTGGTCATTGTTCATTTGGGTTTCCTCTGATTCAGTTTCACCTGGCAACTAATGAAGGCATTTTATATAAAACCCCTAAGACACTCCGACAAAATTCTCAGGAGTTTCTTAAGTCAAGGGCTAAAAATTCCCGCTTCATTTTGCATTCCCTTTTTAACCCCTCACCTAAATGGACCACTGGGGCAACAGTTTACGCCCTTAGAGAAGGGGTCTGACCCATTATATCTCTATTGCCCTAGCGGACAATTTAGGAAATTTCCAAACAAAAAAGAGATGCACGCTGTCGGTGGCAGATTTAACCAAAAAAATCCAAAAAATTATAAAAATAAAAATAAAACCAAAAAAAAAAAAATTATTCAAATTTTTAAAACGGTATCCACAAAAACACTCTCTATCTTTTCTCCCCCTTTTTCACATTTAACTTTTAATTTTTATTTCATCTTATTTTATTTTTATTATTATTATTGAGGACAGGGCCTTATTTTAATTTAATTGTAACTATTGTACCTAACTTTAATGTAAATGCATCTTAAAATGTTCTTGCAATTTACGAAGCACACTGTAATGATGTATCAATTGCTCATCACTGGGGAAACGACTGTCAGTCAAGGAGCCCTGTAACAACTTACTACTTGGTGGCAGATTTTTCTAGAGATTTTCCCACAGATGTTGACCAGGTGTTAAGGGCCTTTTTACTTATAACTTCCTGCTAGCCGACTCCTCAGTTTGTCGTGTTCCTATGAGGAAGTGGGAACCCGTCCTCCAACCTCATGCTAATAAACGTCTTTAGCTAAAACGTTGTCATTTTTATGGGCCATGACTGCAACCACCCATCGGGAAGTCCGTCTTATCTATATATATAAAAATGAATTTGTGTCTGTCTGTCTGTACTTGATAGACTCAAAAACCATGCATCCAATCGCCGTGAAATCGTTGGAAAATTCTTAGGTATATCCCCAGGAAGGTTTTTGTAAATTTTTAACGTTCGAAATCCATTCCTTCCCCCTCTTTCGAGCATATTATGTCATTATTCCAAGCATTATTTTCCCCGGTTAAACGCAAACGATTCACTTTTGAATTTATCGCATCATAACTAAGGCTGCTACCATATTACAGTCGACATATGTCA
>CM063499.1:92107818-92125318 GCA_032207245.1 Pardosa pseudoannulata | reverse complement strand
AACACTTTTTAAATTCTTCATCCACCATTTTTTTTGTAATCACATATTCTATTATATTTTGTTATGAAAGCGGTTTCACTTTGCCACAGTTAAGACTTCAAACGATTTTAGATACCAGTATTCTCAGTTAAATTAGAATTTTATTAAAAATTAAATTATTAGTATTTATTTATTAGAATTTTAATGAAGGAATTAGACTATTGATCATAAAACAGTTATTGTACAATAAAAATTAATCGAAGAATTAATTTAAAATTAATATAGCTAACATCAGGATATGAAATAGTGGAATGATTAGAGTACAATATATAATTAATATAAAGAAAAGAGTATTTTAAAATGATTAATAAATGAGATATTTCAAAAAATGACGTCATAGTGCTAACAAACTAAAATAATGTTAAAACCATGGAGGTAATGTACATTCGGGACATCATTTCTTAATTTTGACAACATGTTTTCTGGCTATTTTATTTCAGCTAAATTATGACAAATTTATCGTCTGCGGCTCATTTTGAAAGTTTTAAAACAAAAGAAAATCATTCATTAAAAATGGCTTACAATTAAAATAAATAAACTAGTTCGAATTTTTAAAAAACTGGTTTCGTAAGATTTTATCCGATGTTACACGGAATCTCTGTACCAATTTTCGTGCATGTACCTCTCATCGTGTACCAATCATGGTTACAAACCAATAAACACTCTTCTTTATTAATATAAATGATATTACCATGGAATAAATTTTTATTTTGGATCCGAAAATAGGCTTAAAATGTACTCCAATGTGCACATAATTTTCGTGCAAAATGAACCGAAAACAGTTGGTTACTGTACCCACATTGTAAAGGAAATGTACTCAAATATAGAAATGATTCTTTTGAAAAGGCATTATTTTACAAAGAACAAATCTAAAATAATATTGCAAAAACTCAAAAATATTTATATTTTCACTGTTTCATTTTCGTTATCAATAAAGCGATTTCATGCAACGTCATGAACGGCTTTAATGCCCTTCCCATTCATTTTCATGTTTACGATAGCCAATAGGCAACCAATAAGCTGCCCTTCCGTTTGAAACTAAAGCCAAAATCGCCATAAGTTGAGATGTACACTGCTGCGTGAAATCGCCTTATTCTTCTTTCACTGCATGGATGAAGGCATTCAGATTTACAAATCGCTTGAAACCATAGAACAAGTAAACGATTTTCAAGTAAAATGTTTTAAATCTTAAATTAACAAAATAATAAACAAATATTTTGGCGTATTTTAAGGCATACATGTTGCCAGTATTGGCGTATAATATAAAGTATGGGATTTCATAACCCCCATCATAAATTGCCATATATATGTAGTATGTAGTAAGTTTGAATCCCCCCCACCCACATAGACTCCTACATCTCTACAGTGAATATTAATCATTTACAAATTTCATTTGAGTCAGCACCATTTTCTCCACAAGAAATGGTGCATCGGATTTTCCAACAGTGAAATGTATTGCCATCCGAGAAAGACCATAATTTTGATACAGTGAGGATACGAAATAAGACATAAAGAATTTGTGAAAGAAATACGAAATCTCTATTTAATTTCTCAAGAGAATAATTCCATTGTGTTGACAAAATAATATATTATATAATTCATAATTTGTATTGCATAACTTATGAGTGTAAAAAAACACTGATTTGTAAAAGTTCCGTAATCATTTTGAAGTACTTTTAGTTGTACTAACGTCTCAAATGAAAAGCTATTTTTCTTTTTACAAAAAGAGTTGATGATTAATAACCCCTATAACAGTTGCTTTCATGATATGAACATAACTAGGTTTTATTTTTATTTACATAATGACTAAGAGCAAGAGTGCTATTGTCGATGGTCAGCCATAGAAAATATAACCAAGTTTTTTAATTTCTATCTGCTGAAAAATTCCGCACTGTTTAGTTGAAAAAACAGTTGCTAAGTTGTTCCTTAACTTGTGTTTGTAATTTCAAATGTTGCATTAAATGTATCGCTTGATTGATGATTAAGCTTTGGTTTTGTTTGGAGCGCTACGGTCTACTCTTTTTTAGCAACACGAGGGCTAATGGTACCGGGACCTACTGCGTAAAGCCGATTCCGAATGCTACAGACATCCACACAGTTACTCAGTACTAACCCAAGAATACCGAATCGAGCATACGAATCGTGTGTTAATTATAAACACGATAGTGTTATATTGGCAATAATTTATCCAGTGTTAAAATTACCAATGTGTGATTTTTTTATATATGGGTAATACAAATATATCTGTAATATTATATAATGTATATACATATTAATATTATATATTATTAATATATATATATATATATATATATGTATATATATGTATATATATATATATATATACATATTAATGTATATTATATAATATGTATATATATATGTATGTATATATATTTACATATGTTATAAATGCTTATATATATATATATATATATATTATATAAATATAATTAGTAATATGTATATATTATGTATATATATTTATATATATATATATATGTATATATAATATGTATATATAATATATATGTATATAATATATGTATATATATATATGTATGTATGTATTATATGTATATATATATATGTGTATGTTATATATATATGTATATATATTATATTATATATATGTATAATGTATATTATATAAATATTATATGTATATATATATATATATATACATATATAATATGTATATTATATATATATATACATATATATATATATAATATATATATATACATATATATAATATATTATATTATATATATATATAATATATATATATATATATATATATATATATACACATATATAATAATGAAAATAGAACCATAATCAGAAACAAAACTTTATAACTCCTAATAAGCTGAGTAATGTGAAAACGGGAAGGAAGTAAGAAGGATTGGGTGTGGAAGGTTTATGACTTCCATACACGGTTAAACATATGTTTGACAAGGCCTTAACATTATATTACCTACTTCTTTGTAATAGTTGCGTAGAGCGCATTACATGGTAAGTAATTTTAAATATCATTTTAAATATCTGTCTTTACTATCTAATATTTATCGTAGTATTATTATCTATATACATACATACATACATATATATATATATATATATATATACATACATATATATATGTATATTTATGTATATATATACATATATATGTATGTATATGTATATATATATATATATGTATATATATATACATTATATATATATATATATATATATATATATGTGTATATATATCTACATATATATATATACAATATATATATATGTATATATATATATATATATTTATGTATTATATATACATATATATATATACATATATATATAATGTCACTGTATATATATATATATATATATATTATATATATATGTATATATATGTATATATATATATATATATGTATATTTATATATATAATATGTATTATATATAGTATATGTATATATATATGTATATGTATATATTATATATATATATATATATATATATATATATATATATATATATATATATATATATATATGTATAATAATATGTATATATATGTATTTATGTAAATATATATATGGTAATATATATGTATAATATATGTATATATATATGTTTATATATGATAATATATATATATATATATATATGTATGTATATATATGTATATGTATGTATATATATATATGTATATATATGTATATATGTAGTTATATATGTATATATTAATGTATGTATGTATGTATGTATGTATGTGTGTATGTATATATATATATATGTTATATATATATATATATATATATATTATATATATATTATGTATTATATATATGTATGTATGTATATATATATGCCGTTGTATAATATATATGTATATATATTATATGTATGTATGTATATATTATATATATGTATGTATGTGTGTATGTATATATGTGTATTATTATATATGTATATATATGTGTGTATATATGGTGTGTATATATATAAATGTTTATATATGTATATATATATGCATATATATGTTTTTGCATATATATTTATGTGTATATATATTTATGTGTGTGTGTATAAATATATATGTTATAAGGTATATATAAATTTATATGTAAATTATAGAGTGTATATATATATATATATATATATATATATAATATATATATATATATTATATATAAAATCCATAATACTAACAATTACACATCTCACATTTTAATATATATAAAATCCCATTTTGACATTGACGATACCTTTTACCTCGAGGACAGAAAGATTATACCAATACCACTATCTTGCTAATTAACGATATTTTTATCCCACATATATATAAAAAATACTAAAGGATATTTCTATGAATAAAAAATTTGATATAAATAATCAAAAGTCGAAAACATATGAAGACATTTAATCTGGGAAATTTTTTTTAAAGAAACCAAACAACAATAGGAAAAAATGAAAAAAATAATAAGATATATATATAAATATATATATATAATATATAATATATATAATAAAATAAATAATATATAATATATATATATATATAATATATATATATATATAATATATATATTAAAATAATATAAGAAATATATAAAAATAAATATAAAAATATCATATATACACTTTCAAAATCGAATAATAACATAACAAAAAACCCCAACCCAAAACAACACCACAAAATTACAAAAACTATTCTCAAAACATCTGCTATATCGTATATCATAAACAGAAATTCCAATGAATATTCTAAAAATAATTCATCGATCACATTATATTTCATTCCTCCAAATATTAAAAAAAGCATTATTTGACAATACATAAACGTATCAACCCCATAAAATCGTTCCAACATTCATACTATACAAAATGCAAAAAAAAACACAACACACGAACATAACATCACAAAAACTCACCTCAATGACAAAAAATATCCAAACCCCAACATTCCAATTTCTATGTACACATAACAAATTATCATTTTTTACATTATGATTATAAATAAATACAATTACAAAATAAAATCAATCCACATATATTAATACACATGACACTTAGACCCCAACCCAAATCCCCTCCAGATAAATAAAGTCTAAACCTAAAAATTAAACCAAAATCCTCACCTCACCAACATTTAAAAACAAACTTATAAATTCATTAAAATACATAAATAACAAATCCTACGCTAAATTACTACCAAAATTTAATATATTTTAACAAAATAACAGAGAAAAAATTATGACATGTTTAAATATATATTTAACTATAAACACAATAAAATACCATTACCACAAATTATTTAATAAAATATATAATACAAAACGTTACCAAAACTTTTTTTTAAAACTTGTAGTGGACGACACTGGACGTTAATACAGTTTTTCCAAATATTAATTAATTCAATTTAATTTGGCGATAATGGTGTTTACTCGAGCCAAAATCCCATCACGTAAGCACTACGGTACTCCAAAACGAAGAAGGTAGGCCTGTAGATTATGCAGTCATATATCTAGGACAAACTAATACTTGGTTACGATAACAAAATGACTGAAGGTATATCAAACCGAAAATTTTTTTTCGTTTCAGTTCCTGTTCGATGTTCTGGTTCATTGAAAGGTTGAATGAGATTTCATAAGACTTAATATGGCTACAAATTTTAACTAAGCAAACACAAAAGAAGCCATTTTGACTCGGTGTTTCAGATTGAGTAATTTGCCATGTCCAGGGCTCTCTGCACCTGCTGCCTTTATATGAAGGTATAATGAACCACCTGTCAACTGCAGTTGGGATGCATGCGTCACCCACGACGCGTCATGCATATCACGTACTGTTACGGGCAAGGGACACGTTGCCATGGATACTGCCAACTGTCGTCCATTGCCACGAGCGTCAACACAAAATGGGTTATTAAAGAGCGAAGAATACACTGTTCTAAATTCGACTTGTGTAGTTGAGCGTTACATCAAACGTGACGCGTCACAACTGGCATGGCTAATGCACCAAAGCGCCACCTCGTGCATGCTTTAAAAAGCATTATTTCCTTCACGAAGTATTCGTTAAGGTACCGACATATTGGATTCTTCTTGCTCAACCTTAACGTATGGGGAAATATATAATTCCCTTTGGCGGGCGAACATTTTAAGATTAATTTAAAATAATTATACGTGATAGAACATCTAATTCTTTAGAATACTACCTTTTCAATTAAAAAAAAAATTATATCTTTTTAATGGTATTTGCGTCTGAAAAATGTTAGGTTAGGTTTGGAGCGTTACGGTCTACTTTTTGCAACACTAGGGATAATGAGACCGGATCCTTCTGCTTAAAGCCAATTCCGAACGGCTACGAACATAAATGCCACTGTGGGATTCGAACCCACCAACTCAGGTTCCGAAGGCCAGCACCCTAACCAATCGGCCATCGTTCGGCCGTTTGAAAATGAGTAAACCTCAATCTCATACAAATAAATGAAAATTAAACGCCTTTTTCCCGGCGTTTTATTTAAAAGAAAGGTTCTTTCACGTGGTATATACAGCCAATTCTCTAGGATGCTATCTTTTTCAATTTTTTAATTTTATGCAAATATTAGTGTTGCAAATATAAGTGTGTTCTGTATAAAATAATACAAACACACATATCAATGTGTGTGTTAGTTATCTACAAAACAAAAATTCAGTTTCTCAATACGATTACATAAATTTAAATTTTAACATACTGCTTTAAAAAAGAAAATTACATAACATATTATTACTGTTTTTCGGTAGAAAAGATTTGTGGACGAGTCAAAAAAGAAAAAAGGTCGAAAAAAGATATAAAACTCTCCAAAATTCATTCATATATTTTTTTATTTAAAGTAGAAAATGGTTTTTAAAAACTTTTTTTTCAATTTTTCCAGGAAAAAAAAATTGTTTTATACCATTTTCGGAACAGACTCGCACAAATTTTCGGATCACAATCACCCCTGGTCTGCGGGTTCGAATCCCACTGCTGGCAAGGATCTTCATATCCTTTCGGAATCGGCTTAAAGAAGGAGGTCCCAGTCTCATTAGCCTTCGTATAGCAAAACAGTTTACCGTAGCGCGCAAACCAAACCAAACCATAATAACATAAAATTAAGATATGCATCGATATGTTATTGGTAACGGTTTTAAAAAAATTACTATTTTTAAAAGACGCAAAAAAGAACAGATAAAATCCGGGATACCAAAAAATTATTGCTAGCGTTTGAAAATAAATTACTATTTTTAAAAGAAGCAAAAAAGAACACGAAATATCACCAGCTAAACCGTTATTTTTATTTTTATGGTACAATGTTGCCACAAGACTAAAACAAAATACAAAACAGACAATATTAAAAAATGAAATGAATTAAAATACATGGAGTTTGATGTACATAGAGTTAATGTATGTACACATGTTAAATATTTATCAACCACTACAATGTCATCAGCAGAAATGATTCAGACGTTAAACGGTCATGACTTTGGTTCTCTCCCCCCCCCCCATAAAAAAAATTCTCCCCACAGCATTGTCGGGACATTTTGAAAACAAAACCAATTTTTCAAACAAATAGATCTGTAGAATTGACTTTCTTGCATATTCACCGACATTATACGAGTGCGCTTGTGTCTGTTTAATAGAAAGAAGTAAAAATATAATCATTCTTTTTAGAGAGTGAACCGGGTGGACAACCCCCCCCCCCCCTTTTCCTCCTACTACTGACAGTGAATTATTAGCTGTTCAACCCCCTCTCCCCCTCTTGCGGACATGTCACGCACTATCGCCGAGGGTATTTCCACGGATCGTCTGTCAAAAAACCCTTTGGGAAAGACGACAAACGATTTACAAAAATAAAGGGTGCCGAACCCGAAGGGGTGTCGAAGAGTGAAAGCTTTTCCGGCCTTCACCCCCCAAGAAATCGAATTTCCGCGTGTGTCCAGATGTGTGAAGATAAATAGCCCATCTGTGGAAATCATTTGAAAACCACAGGGGGTGATCGAGGGGTGAGGAATGTAGGTTCCGCCGAACGGCACAGAAACGCCGAAGGGGGGTGAGTGATATTCCAGGAAAAGTGTCCGAGCGTTTGGGATACGTATATCTGCCGACTTGTATTGATTTTAACCGCCTTCTGGTATCACATGACATGAGATTACAACTGAACTCAAATTCAAATTCTATTTAAATGCAATAGTATGAAGTATTCTTTCAAAGAACGAATCATTTTTAAACTAACAAAAATGATTATTCATACTGGTATCACATAACAAGATTATTACTAAAATCAAATTAAAAGTTGATTTAAATGCAATGGTATAAACATTCATTGAAAGAACGAATCATTTTTAAACTTACAAAAATGATTATTTATATTGGTATCGCATAACAAGAAATTATTATTAAAATCAAATTAAATGTCGATTTAAATGCAATGGTATAAAATTATTCATTCAAAGAACGAATTATTTTTAAACTAACAAAAATGATTATTTATATTGGTATCACATATCATGATATTATTACTGAAATCTGATTCAAATTCTATTTAAATGCAATGGTATAAACGTATTCATTGAAAGAACGAATTATTTTTAAACTAACAGAAATGATAATTTATATTGGTTTGGTTTTGGAGCGCTACGGTCTAATTTTTGCAACACGAGGGCTAATGAGACCGGGACCTACTAGTTAAAGCCGATTCCGAACGGCTACGAACATCCATACAATAGTGGGATTTGAACCCAAGAACTCCGGTTCCGAAGGCCAGCACCCTAACCATTCGGAAATCGTTCGGTTAATTTATACTGGTATCACATAACAAGAGATTACTGAAATCAAATTCAAATTCTATTTCTATTTAAATGTAATGGTATAAACGTATTCATTTAAAGAACGAATCATTTTTAAACTAACAAAAAGGATAATTTATACTGGTAACACATAACAAGATTATTACTAAAATCAAATTAAAAGTTGATGTAAATGCAATGGTATAAATATTCATTGAAAGAACGAATCATTTTTAAACTAACAGAAAAGATTTTTTATATTGGTATCACATAACATGAGATTATTACTGAAATCTAATTCAAATTCTATTTAAATGTAATAGTATAAACGTATTCATTTAAAGGACGAATTATTTTTAAACTAACAAAAATGGTTATTTATATTGGTATCACATAACACGAGATTATTACTAAAATCCAATTAAAAGTCGATTTAAATGTAATGGTAGAAACGTATTCCTTCAAAGAACGAATTATTTTTAAACTAACAGAAATGATAATTTATATTGGTATCACATAACATGAGATTATTACTGAAATCTAATTCAAATTCTATTTAAATGCAATAGTATAAACGTATTCATTCAAAGAACGAATTATTTTTAAACTAACATAAACGATAATTTATACTGGTATCACATGAGATTATTACTGAAATCAAATTCAAATTCTATTTATATTTAAATGTAATGGTATAAACGTATTCATTCAAAGAACGAATCATTTTTAAACTAACAGAAATGATTATTTATATTGGTATCACTGGACATCATAGCAACAGATTTCGTTACAACAATTCCATACGGGTTAGATTCTAAATAATTCTCGACTGATGCAGATTTACCAAAGCTAACTTACGCACTTAATGCAACTTCAGATTTTTACTGTTTATAGATGCTGACTATAATGTGAACCCTAAATGATATAATAACACACAGAAGTAAAATATTTATTCTGTTGACAAGAATTGTACTCAATTGGTAGAGGAGAAAAAAAAAAAAAAAAAAAAACAGATGCATCTATTAACTAGCCATCATAGCGATGACGATTTAGTTAGAACAATTCCGTATTAGTTTGATTCTAAGTAATTTCTGACTAATGACGCAGATTTCCCAAAGCAAACTTACACACTTTTTGCATTTTCAAATTTAACTACATGACACATAAACACATCAAAGTAAAATATTTGTTCTACGTATTATCAAAAATCATACTCAGTTAGCAAGAAAAAAAAGTACTTACTGACTCGACATCATAGTAATGCAGATTTAGCTCTTGCAATTCTGTATTGGTTTTACTGTAAATAACTTTCGAATAATGCAAGGACTAATGTAGCGTTGCCAAAACAAACATACATTTGTCTGAATACAATTGTTGCATTCTCAAATTTTCTTGTTTATGTCTATTATAGTATGAACTGATAATATAAAATAATAAATAAATAAACGAAAATTTATACTATCAAGTTGGTTACCTTTTAATATTATATCAAAATAAACATTATAGGGAAACACATAACATATTTGTTATAAACCGATAAGCAAATTTGAAAATATTACAGCCATTTGAAAATAAATTTAATTTATTATCAAATGGCTTTGGTCTTAAAACTACTATGAAAATATGTGGTAATAATTATGCTAAAAATGCAACAAAAAAATTACTTCCAATTAAAAACGTAGTTTTAAAAACTTTTTTCCTCATAAGACGATTTCACGCACCAGTGCACATCTCAACTTCTGGTGATTTTGGCTTTAATTTCAAACAGAAGGGCAGCTTATTGGTTGCCTATTGGCTACCGTAAACATGAAAATGAATCGGAAGGGCATTAGAGCCGATCATGACTGTAGTGTTTTTGGGGCCTTAATATATGATGCAGATGTTCACGAAAACATATTTATTCACAAATCACATTATATATACATTTTAAGCCTGAAATTATTGTTCAAATGTTCTAAACCCAAAACAGAATTCTTCTGTTTTTTTCCCCTATCTATCTGGTGTTGCCAGATTCCAATTAATTCAGAGTTCTTTTATTCTGGCTGTTGCCAGATATATTACAATGACGTTGCATGAAATCTCTCTATTGGAAAAAGAAGGAGTTTTAAAGAAGTTTTAAAAACCATACGACCCGGTATGTAATCGATCTCCGTTATAGCGAATCGTTTGCAGACTCAATAGAAACCAATTTAACCAAAGTTTCGCTACATTTAGTTTTGTTGAAACATTGAAATTTCTAAACAGTGATTTATTTGGAAATAGTCATTGGACGAACACACAACTCACTAATTAATTTCTAATTAATTAAAAAACAATTCATCATGTTAGCAATTAAAAAATTGACTATTGATTAAGCATGCTTCGATTACATACGAAGGTTCAGCATTTACAATTTGCTAAAAAATGGCAGAAATTGAATTTTTCATTCCTACTCTAATTATTTCTTAACTATCCTATAGCCCGTCATGTGGCGGGTTCAGTAAAATTTTTTGTTTTCGAAAATTGTAAAGTACCTTATGAGGCAGGTAAAAAAAATGGTTTGTTTTTTGGCTGAGAATTATCTTGCAACAAAAAATAATCGACGATTCAATTTAAAATTATCACGTATGTACCTGATCTATTATTTAAGCCAAATATAAAAGAAAATTATTTACGTAATATCTAAGATCAATGATAAAACGTATGAAAATAAGGCATAATTTAAATAATTTAAAATATGAAATAATTCAATGAGATGGTTAAAGGAATGACGTCATAATACTAGAAAATTGTTATTTTTACCTATTTATTATGGGATAAATTGTTAATTGAATCATCTGCTCTAAACCGGGGAAAATAGGAGTTGAAATAATGGCATTAAAAGCTCGAAAAAAGGGAAAGGGGTGGAAATCGAACGTTTTAAAGAAGGCAGTATTTTTCGCCGTGATATGAAGCCTATTTATACCAATTTATTTTAGAATCGGATCTATAGTTTAGGAGAAGACAAACATTGCTCTCTTTGAAATTATGCTAACTATGGATGCCTCTATCCATTCCAGGACCAACCGCTTCATAAAATCGAGGACAGACGCACAGATAACTTAGGCTATTATTATATTTGCCGAACGAGGGCCGATTGGTTAGAGTGCTGGCATTCGGTACCTGAGTTTGTGGGTTCGAATCCCACACTGGCATGAATGTTTGTAGCCGTTCGGAATCGGCTTTAAGCTGTAGGTCCCGGTCTCATTAGCCCTCGTGTTGCAAAAAGTAGACCGTAGCACTCCAAACCAAACCAAACCTATTATTATATAGGAGATATGTGTAATTGATCCAAACACTTACTCACAAGCAGCTTTCGTTTCACCATTTTAACACTAACTGGTTAAGTTATCAACACGTAACCAACGATTTAGCATTTCAGTCAACTTTCAAGAGTTGTTAACTTTTTATTCTTTAAAATTTCAGAACGTTTGAATCCTTTTCGTAACGAATATGAAATTACCATTTCTTTGAATTTTTTGGATTGTATTTACATATGTGTCGATGTACATCAGTATCAAAACGTACAACAAATACATACCTCGTTCAATTAAAAAAAAAAAAAAAAAAAAGTTGTTCTCAAGTACATACTTTTGTTTCAGTACATGCCAATAATTAGTTGAATTATTTTATTAACAAAGATTACCATACGATATTTTAAATACGATATTCCGAACATTATTCGAAAATTATTTCGTTCTTTGAAACAACTTTAAAACAGTCCTATGCGAATTTGTATTTTGTTTAATTCTTAAGAGAATTAAACGTTCTCAAATCGTTAAACTTTTACATCCTATGTTGCGAAACGATATTTTAATTATTGACGTTAATAAAAGTTTGTCTGTCTTAATAATAAAATAAGTTTTTAAACTTTGAAATCTGGCAACGTCAGAAAGACAGAATTGTAGTAAAAATAATTATTTATGATTATGTTTTGAATTGGATTCTTTAAGTTTTCAAAATATGGATACATATTGTGAATTAATACGTTCATTTCTAGGCTAAGCTGTTTTTTAATCTAGTTCAGACATTCGATGTAAATGGAATTCTCGAGTATTTCTAGAATGACAATTGAATTGTTTCCCTAATGAGTACATACTTTGAAATTATTATTTTCATTTTTTCTTTGAATCTTTTGGATAATATTTTTCACGAGTGTTTCGCTTTTACAGCACAAGGAATTAGTGTTTTGTCCTCAAAAGAATTAATCGTTCGGAAGTAGCTAAATTATTATTTGCTAAAATTTATATTTCAGTACATGGCAATAAATGATAACATTAAGAACCTAAAGAAATGATCATGTCTTTTCTAAACCTTTTCGATTATACTTTATACGTGTGTCTCGATTACAATTCGGAGCATTTCTGCCAGCCTCATCGAATTCGATTTATCGAGGTATTAGCTGAATTTCGAACAATATCGTGACATAACACACAACATCGTCTGCCCTTCTCTCATAACCGGCGAGGGAAGTTCCTGCAGAGAGAAAAGAGGTGGGAAAGGAGAGAGGGGGAAGGAAACTCGCAAACGACATTTTTCTTTTTACGATTTTTTTTTCGCCACAAATCCCGCACTTGGCGCGCGGCCAGATGCGGGGAGGGGCAGATCGCTGGAAAAGAAGCTTTTTTTTTTGTTTTTGTTGTTCTTCTCTTCGTTTCTTTGATGTTTGCCGACGTATTGCCAAGGTGACGAGTGCAGCCGCTAGATTTTGGCTGACTATCGCCTCGCGTGTTTCTCTATCTGAGAGAACGTTTTGGAAAGGGGGAACAAAACTGTCAAGGATGGTCAGATAATAAATTAATGACCTGTTCCCCTACCCAATAAAGACAAAATGTATTACGATAATTAAAAACAAAGATTGCAAACTACTCCAAAGAAGTTTATAAAAAAAATAATAATAACAGGAATTCGGTAATATAAATTTACCGAATAGAGTAAGTATTAAAAATTTCAGTGTACATTAAAAATAATATTTCAATTAAGTGAGAAAGGAATTATGACATATCTTTTTTTTTTCTTTTACAACATTACATACCTTGTATGGCAACATAATTTGAAAACAGAATGGCATAATCATCAATTTAAAAGGCTAGTCTCATAGTTGTAAATTAATTCTTATAGCTTTCAAAGGCAGCTTGACACACCATCTGAATACTATTTTGAATTGGACTCTTATTAAATTTAAAAAATACTGATACATATTATGAATAAATGGGTTCTTTTTAAAGCAAAAACTATTTCTTGATCAAGTTCTAACATAAAATGTAAATGGTGTTAGCGAGTATTTAAAAAATGACGAGAATAGATTGTTTTCCTATTGAGAACAAACATATTTTGAAATTATTTTTATTTTCTCTTTGAACTTTTTGGATAATATTTTTCGCGAGTGTTTCGTTTATATAGCAATGGAAAGTCATGCTAAATTTATCAAACTTTTGTGATCTTTTCTATTGCGATGCAATGTTTTTATTTCTCTGCAATGTTTTTAAACATTGTTTTTTCGCAATGCAATGTTTTTCGGTATGTCTTCAGCTAGGTCAACAAAGGAATTCACTTATTCAAGGTTAAAAATGATTTTTCTGTATTTGCAGTGGAAACTATACCCAAATTTGAATACATTTAAAGAATATTGTATATTGCAATGCATACATTGAAAGTATTTCGAAAACTGTCCAGACACCTTAGATTTCCCTAGACCTAAAAGTAAAGTTGAAGATTTATTTATTTACTTATTTGCGCTTGGGGAATGGCGAAATATCACGTGATTCTGCTCTAAGGTCATGAACCTAGAATAACAGATTGAAAAGCTATGACAAATTACAGAAGAATGACTTCTAGCAGGCCTGACGATTGTGATTAACTATAATAGTTATTTTAACAGTATGGGAAAAAGATTGTTTTTATTTGCAAAAAGTAAAAAAAAAAAAAAAAAATGGAAGAGAGAAAAAATTCTTAGTCTTGAAAAATATGGACTTCTTCTCGTATACTTGAACAAAGAGATAATAAATACCAAGACAATAAATACAACATTGATTTAAAACCTAGGCTGCTACCATATTACAGTCAACATATGTCACTAGTGACTTCTACGTTATGCACGATGGGTGAAAATGAAACAAAAAAGTTATTTCCAATAAAAAAAAAGTAGTTTTAAAAACTTTTTTCCTTATTGGAAAAAGGAGTTTTAGGCTGCTACCATATTACATTCGACATATGTCGCTAGTGACTTCTACGTCGTAATGACGTCAGAAATCGCCAGAGGTGGAAGTTTGGTACCATAAATTTCCCTCTCTGACATCATTATGACGCCATGCTACAGTCGACATAAGTCACAAGTGACGTATATCGGCTGTAATATGGTAGCACCCATAATTATTTAACATTGTTGACCATACTTATATTTAGGTTTTATTTTTGAGGAAAGAAACAATGAATGACGCGCGTACTCCATGGTTTAAATACAATTTTAATATTTATTAAAGACCAGACGACTAAAAAGTTAATTTTTCTTTTTATCTACAGTTAACTGTAAATGAAAAAGAATGATGAAGTATCAAATAAGGCGATATCACGCAGTAGGGCAAATTCTCAAATTATGACAATTCTGGCTTTAGTTTCAAACGGAAGGGCAGTTTATGGTTTGTCTATTGGCTGTCGTAAACATGAAAATGAATGGGAAGGGCATTATAGTAGTTCGTGACGTTGCGACAGATTGCCTTATTGGCTGAATCTGAGTTTATTTATTCAGGGTTCCCACTGTTTTTCTAGAACAAAAATTAAGGACTTTCTAAGGACCAAAGTAACATTTTATAAGGACCTACTTGAAATACACGGCATAACGACATAAACCCTATTTCCTGAGGAACCTATTTTAATGATTATGAACCAGACAAGGCATGTTCAATAAATGCCCTACAATATTTCAGAATTAAATTTTTAAAAATGCCTAAAAATTAATATAAGATAAATCTATTTGACAAAAACTAATTTTGAAAAATGTACATCTAAAGCTTTATGAGTGATGAAACTAGAAATTAATTGTGAATAAAAACAACATTATAAACAGTACTTTCTGGGGGTTTAAAAATGACTCTGATATATATATATATATATATATATATATACTAGCTGATTATACCTGACATTCCCTGGGAACGAAGAAAGTTTTAGACTGTTCTATTACATATAATGCAAGAAAAATTAAGCGTCCATAAGTAACTGAAATATCTACAAACCCCCAACCTCCATGCTTCGTTTAATTAAAATCTGCATGACTGTTAGCTATTAGGAAAAGGCAGCTGACTTTAAACCTTTTCAGTATCCGAAAGATTACTTATTAGTCAAATAATAAGTAACTAAAAAATAAAATGTCCCATAAGAAAACTGATAGGACGTGACGATGGTGGATCGCGTTGATGGAGAAATGGATCACATTCCAATTTAAAAATTAAGGAGTTTTGACAAAAATTAAGGAGTTTTAAGGGCCCTTAAAAATGAAAGCTAAAATTAAGGAGTTCTTAAGGACTTTTAAGGACCGTGGGAACCCTGTTATTTTAGGAATCTGTATAATAGTCGCTACAAAAGTGGTCAAATATGGCGGTACTCATCGTATTTATCAACACAGTGCTCTCGATAAATAACTATTTAAATACTGCTGCTAAATAAGAGCGCTTAATGATGACAGTTTGGTTTGATTTTGGAGTGCTACGGTCTACTTTTTGCAACACGAGGGGTAATGAAACCGGAACCTACTGCTTGAAGCCGATTCCGAACGGCTACGAACATCCATGCCATAGAGGGATTCGAACCCACGAACTCCGGTTCCGAAGGCCGGCACCCTAACCATTCGGCCATGGGATTAGGGAAAATTTTGGGGTAATATCCACTTTTACTTAGTATGACGGACAAAGACAGTAAAATTTTGTATGTCAGCGAATACCGAAAGGAATTTCTGAGGACAGACTATTGAATATTAAGTCGGTTTTAATAATAAAAAAAAAAAAAAAAATCAATTACAGTTATAGAACCTGAATCGTCTTATTGCTGATCTATAATAAAGTTGCACGATAAATAAAAGTAAAATAAAATAAATGCGATAAACACTAATTATATATATATATATATATATATATATATATATATATATATATATATATATATATATATATATATATATATATGGGACTACTTAAAAATTGGGTTCCCCTTGACCAATTTGGCGAAAATATTGGCGATATTTACTAAAACAAAGGTAATCCATCCAAATATTATATTTCTTGCTTTTTCTAGCGACTTTAATTAATGCATAGTGATCCATCGTAATGGAATTATATACTCTTACTTAATTAAAGAAAACGACTTGAAAACCGGACATTTTTATTTATGGGCAATGAATCCCTTAACAGTTTACAAACGTAACAGCTCCAAATTGTTAAAAATCAGCCATATTGAACCATTAATGGTTTGTTATAGCTAATTTTTTTAAGCATTGCGCACTTTTAATATATAAGAAAAGAGTGACACAAGAACAGTTGGTTGCAAATATCATATAAATTATAATACAGATATAAATTGTTTGGACACGGCGAGGTCAGGAGAAAACGTTAGGCGACCCAACTTAAACCATTATCGCCAAGTTGGC